>JACDJE010000175.1:1205599-1216540 GCA_016647715.1 Pavo muticus
TTTTTTTTTTTTTATCTAAAAGCAAATTTCAGATCATCATTTCCCTCATTCAAGGATCCTCAAGTGCTTTACATAGTTAAATGAGTTCTGCTCTCCTTTTGTGAGGGCAGCAATAGTCCCCCTCCAACAGATTTGGCAGGGTGTTAGGTGGGGCACGGGCATGGCCAGGGTGATTTGAGGATGCTCAGCAGAGAGACATGGTGGTGGAGGGGCACATGTCCCCTCTGGGGGACCATGTACCTTCAGAGGTGAAGCCCCTTGGTGAAGCTCCTCGTGTTCCATCAGAGGTGAAGCCTCCATGTAACTAACCTCTGTGATGCTCCTGTGTCCTCTCAGAGGTGAAACCTCAATGTCCCCATAGTGAAGCTCCCATGTCTCACCAAAAATGAAACATCCATGTCCCCTTTGTGAAGTTTCCCATGTTTCCTCAGAAATTAGGTTGGATATTAGGAAACATTTCTTCTCAGAAGGAGTGATGAGGCATTGGCAAAGGCTGCCTAGGGAGGTGGTGGAGTCACAGTCCCTGGAGGTGCTCGGGAAATGTGGAGATGTGGCACTGAGGGACAGGGTCAGTGGGCATGGTGGGGATGGGTTGTAGTTGCACGAAATGATCTTAGTGGTCTCTTCCAACATTAGTGATTCTGTGAGACTATGAAACCCCCACGTCCACTCAATGAAGAAGCCCCGCGTCCTGCCCTCCCGTCTCCGTCCCGGCCCGGAGTCCAGGCGCCCAGCCGGTGACAGCGCTGACGGGCCGTCGGGACCGCAGCGCCCGAGAGACCGCCCGAGGCCGCCGGGCAGGGCCGGAACGCAAGCGCCGGGGCTGCCGTTTCCGGGCCGGCCGACAGCGCGGGCGCTCGGCGCGGTTGCCATGGTGGGATCTCCGGAGGGGCTGCCCGGCGCACAGCGGCATGGACGAGGAGGACACGGTGCGGGGCGGGCGGCTCCGGGAGCGGCCGGTTTCGCTGGGCCGGAACGCGGCCGCGTGGGCGGCGCTGCCCCGCGGGGCGTTCGGTGGNAAAAAAAAAAGAAGAAGGACAAATATATTTTTCTGTATCTTTGTGCCTCAGATGAAGACTAAGAAAAAACTGTTTGCATTTTCTGATTCTAGTGGGATGAAGGGTCTTTGTGACACTTTTATGAGCTAGGCTAGGAGAACATTTAAGCTGTGCATCAGCCCTTTCTCAAGTCCTGCTTCTTAATGCAAGATATTCTCAGGAAGTGGTGGTTGAGAGCTGTGAGAACTGCAACTACTTATTAAATATACATATATACATAAATACTTAATTTTGCTTCTCCCCAGTCTCCTCACATATTACTTCAGCTTCCCAAATATGAAGCCTTTGGAGCAGGGAGCCCATAACAGTGTTACAGTGTTGGTCTGGAAAGTGCCCAACGAACCCAGAGAGCAGCTCCGGAGCAGCTCTGGCAACATGGGGCTTCTAGCACCCATCTCCCCAGATGGTAGCGGGTGCTAAGCCCAGGAACATAGTTTCCATCTCTTTTTAGAGCCATAGCATGTCTGTGTGTGATTGATGCTTTCCCTCAACGGTTGTACCCTGCCCAAAGAGAGATGAAAACGCAGCACTGCAGGGTTCAGCCTCCTTGGTCTGGCTGCAGGTCTCTGATCCGACTGCCAGGCTGGAGATTCTCCGCTGCCCAGCAGAGTGCACTTTTTCCATCTCAAGGATAATTCTGAGCCAGACTGTTTTGTTTCCCAACGTGCAGTTACAGAGCTGCTCAGCCAGGTATGTTTTCCTGTGTGGGTGGACTTAATCTATGCCTTTGCCAGCACCTTCTTAACTCTATTGAAGCTAAGGGTCACACTGGAGTATTTTCTGTTGCTATTAACCTATGCTTCAAAGTTATTTCAGGCTGGCTTTGCAAATGGATTATTTTAACATGCCTTATTACATAATCTTGAAAGAACCTTCCTGCAAGTTTAAAAATCACCCAGTTAACCAATCAACAGTACGCTATTTTTTTTCTCATTGATCTGTGAGTAAATAAGGCTGGAAAGTGATTTTCACCTCAGATGTTAGTTCTGCAAGAATTTCATGTATTCATCTTGTGTGCAGACCTTTGGTTGCCAGGCAGAGGTGTGCACAGGGCAATAGAAGAGAAGCAAATACAGATGCTTTCTCACTACCTTGCCAAAGCACAAGAGATGGCAGGCATCAGACCAGACACCTCTGAAGTTCCCTTCCAGATAAACTGTTCTATTCTGAATGCCAAGAGCTATAATCCTGAAATTTGCAGATGTGTGTGCCAGCCCCTAAAGATCAGGTAACCAACCCCATTCATTTGGAAAAGGAAATGTGGGGTTTGATCTGCCTCTTCATATTTTGAACTTCTTGTCCTTCTATGCATGTATGGCAGAACTGTGGTACCCCCAGAATTCCTTGTCTGTACTCTCTGATGACAAAGTTCTCATCCTACATATGTTTCCCATTCCCATTCCCAGCCTTTGAAGCAGTCCTCCTCTCTACACCCATCCCCAGGTGTGCCCCTCTGCCTGCTCCAGGTCTCTGTGTAACCTTGAAGTGGGGAGAATGCCATGGGCTCCCTTGTTTCATCTTCATTGGTTGGGCAGGCTTGACTTTTTGACAGGTTGAAGTGTATGTTCTTTTCAACTTTTTAGTTTGAAGATTTTTTCATTGTGGATTTTGAAAAGAACTTCACACAAGAATTTTTCTTAAGCTTTTGTCATCGCTTCCTTTTTTCGGTATCAGAAAACGTACAACAAAGGGAAAACCATTCCCCTGCCACCACTGCCCAGCTCATTGATTCAAACCCTCACATATCTACCTCTGCCTTATCTCCTCTCCTCACTTCCCCACCTCCTGAGACGGAAATGCTGATCAGATGGGCTCGCTCATCTGGGTTGAACTTTGCAGGGCTTCTTCCACTTTGGAGATCAGCTCCGGTCCCAGTTAAGTGCTATGAGCTACAAGGAAAAAAACAACCCGTCAACAAAATGTAGGCAAGACCGCAAAGTACAGCATGTCTGTAGGAGGAATATATTCTTAGGCTGGGGGAATACTGAATTTTCACAACATTGAAGCAGGTAATCTGGAGGAGGATGGAATTTTCTTCCTAGCACTCCCTAGTACAAATAAACAGTGCTGAGAAAACAAACTTGTTTAGGTAAGAGAGCGCTGAATTAAACAGCGGTATCCATTTGTGGTCACCTAAAGCTGCTTCTGTGCAGATCGCTTATCTTTGTTTACTGTTGTAAATTGCCTAAATGGTGTGAGCAATGCTGGGGATGGGTGGATGCTGTTTACGCCTTTGTCTGAGATTGCTTGCCCTTGTCATACAGACATGGATAAGATGAAAACAAGATTCCTAGCCTGAATGTAAGAGCTCCCTTTTCTTCCTTTCCAACGATTGTGAAGTACACTTAGAGTACATTAGGATTTTACAATCATTAGAATTAATTAAATGATTCCTTCACTAACTTGAATATACTCTTGAATTAGCTTATAGTGTCCTACTTGCATGGCTAAGATGAGAAAAATGGAATAAGTATCGGGAAGGAACCAGTAATTTGGGCATGTGGTGTTTTCACCACACATTATTTTCATGTGAGAAAATAAGCATCTATTCAGCTATCATCAAAAAGCCCAAACAAAACAAAACAAAAATCCCTAGGTGAAATCAAGCCCCAAACCCTTGTTCCATGAGGCCACACGATTTCACTCAGAACGTTCAGAGTGTGATCAGATCACTGCATGGAATTGACTCTGTTACACATGTAGGTGCTGGCTTTTCCTCATGGTGTGGGTGGGATCCCAGGAAGTCTCCACACTCCTTGGATCTGCAACCCAACTTCACAGTTTCCAGGACTCTTCTGAGGAGAGCTTACTTGAAGAGGTGCTGCAGGCAGGTAGCGTGGAGAGGGAAGTAGAACTGACCGTTTTTAAGCACCTATAGCCAACATGAAATGTTTTCAGTTAACCTGTGAGCAGATCAACATAAGAAATGGAGACATTACAAACATCCATTAATTAGAAGTTTTTAATGTACCAAGAGCAAAGAAGGAGGGAAAAATGAATAGATAACAAAGACAACAGGGAAAGAAATCCTTGATGCAATAGTAAGCAATCACTGCAGAAGGATGTGCTGTGGGATTACGCACTGATCTGACTAAGGGAACTCGTGGTGCATGGATCTACAGATCCATCTGTGAGTGGTGACAAGGATGCTTCAGTTTCCCAAGGGTGAGCTAAGGCTAAATACATTCAGTTCTGGTAATTGCTACAGTATACACACACACGCCTAGCCCAGTGGTCAAGGGCATGATGCAAAAGCTACTGAAATGAGTGAAAATTTTTTCATTGTCCCTAAAGGGCTCTGGATGGAATCTTACTGAGCAACCAAATGGTTTTATATTTAAAACCAGGAAAACAACTAGCACAAGATCACAATGAATACTTTTAATGGCTTTAGAAGACCAGCAGGTGGACAATTTTCAATCACAATTAAATCACTGTCCTCAACTAGTAACTGTGCTGTTTAAAAAATAGTCTTAACATGAAGTATATCGAAAAAATGGAAAAGAGTGTGACTCATCCTAATTCTCCTCTTTTCATCCTTATTGCACAGAATCACTTAAAAATTCATTTCAGTGTTTTTTTTCTGATTACAACACTCAATCCCTCTGTCACTGCAAAATGCATCCCCTTAAGTCAGAGTCATACCCATGAAACAGGACTGGGCTTGAATTCACAATACTAAAACGAATCCTCACAGAGTCTCAGTTACATCTCAGCTCTGGTCAGAGCACGTCTGCTGTGCTTGCAGAATTGACACCTGAACCAAAGACTTTGGCACTACAGGTGCAAAGCTTTTTCCTGCTACCTACAGGTTTTAAGGATATTGTGCAGGGGTAAGGGAAAAAGGAACTGTCATGGCTCTGTCCCCTTTCCATAGTGTATTTAATAACCATCCCCACCACAAATACCCCAGTGTGCAGATGAGCTCAAAACACTCCTGAACCTTGCTGAGGCATAATATAGTCACACGTTCTCCCCAGGCTGGTGTGAAGCTGTCTGTGTCCCATGGCACACTGTAATTTACAGGCTTAATCAAGCTATGAATAGCAACAGCGATCTTTTCTTTCTTCAGAGAGGACAGAAAAAACAGATGGAGAGAAAATGAGGGCAAAAGGCATTGGGGAAATGAGATTGTAAGCCAAAGCAAAACTATGCCTCTATTTTATTATGTTTTCATTTTTGTCATAATAGTGGTCATAACTGCTTTTTATAGCCCTTCTCTTAAAAAGTCATCCTAGAAACTTTATTGAATTTTTCACTGTTTTTTTTTTTTTTTGTAGTTAGAGCAAAAAGTATGTACTTCTAAACTCTCATTTTAAACTCTGCAACCCTGCATAAGCACATACAATAAAAACTCTTATAAAGGCTGCATATAAAGGTAGGGAATAGAAAATTGACAACACTTTGTGTTTTTTTTAAAAAAAGGGTACATTTACTTTTACAGGACCATGCGTAGGTCAGAAGGACATCTGCCAAACCTTTGTCATCTTGAACATGCTTGTCAGCATTGAAGAGTGCTGCTGCATCCAGGGGAAGGTGGTCCATTCCCATGAACTCTGCCATGTTCTCCTTTTGGTAGAGGCAGCTTGGGAAGTCCAGATTCGAGTCCAAAGCTTGGGAGCATTCTGAAAACAGGAGTTTGTATTCTGCTGGCTTCTATTTCATCTAGATTTGGCTGTCCGCCACCTCAGTGTATTCTAATGTAGAATGAAGTATCATGTTGTTTTGGAACAACACTGGAAAACTGCTCCCAGTGCTTTGTGGGCCCATGCATGGTGGCCTCTTGAGAGCACAATGGAATGAAGTATCATAGGAAAAGGTGCGGGTCTTTTTTGAGATTTCTACTTTTTCAAACCAGAATACAAGCTGGTAGTTCCTTGTCATAGCTTTGTTCAGTGTCTTTTTACAAATTTTCTCCTGCTACCACATAACATCTTACATGATTACATTTAAACTAATCTGAAGTGACCATTAAGGATACCAAAAGATAGATATCTTCTGATTGGCAAAACAATGTTTGAAAAAGAAGGAAAACTAAACTCTGTTAATCACAGAGGTTATGTTGGGCTTGTCTGCTAAGACTAGGCCTGAGAAGAATGACTTCTCAGGTTGCTTTCTCATGCTGTTGGCTTTGTAGCATGTTGTGGGATATTAATGATTGTTTGGTTAACAAGGACTTTGAATGTGGTATCTCTTCTGAAATGTAATTTAACTTGGAGCTCCACTAGTTGTATCTAATTAGAAAAGCTTCTGGAGCTGCAACATAAATTACTGGAAGATGGGTAAAAGCATGTCAGTCTGCTTAGTATGCGGGCCTTGCTCTGAAACTCTGCTGTGTCGTGACTCAATAACAAGGCTGATCACCATCACTCCCGCTTATCTCAGCAGTGGCTTCTCTGGCACCTGGAGAATGACTCGAGCATCACGGTTCCTTTTTTTTTTTCCTTGTCTGATCTATTCTAGATATTTAGAGAGATTTTTTAAAAAATTGTGCTTAAGACGCCATCTCATGACACTACGTGCTGAAAATAAAGTTTCTGCTGCATCAAGTTGGATATTAGGAAAAATTTATTCTCCAAAAGAGTGGTCAGGAGCTGGAACGGGCTGCCCAGGGAGCTGGGGGAGTCACTGTCCCTGGAGGTCTTCAAGAAACATTTAGATGTGGTACTGAGGGACATGGTTTAGTGGGGAATATAGGTGATAGTTGGACTGCATAATCTTAAAGGTCTTTCCCGACATTAGTGATTTTATTCTATATATGATGGGAGAGAAAAAGAAATGCTTTACAGGCCCTATTGCAAACTCTGTGCCAAGACTGCTTATTATTATTAAAGGGTGGTGACACACTGGAACAGGTTGCCCAAGGAGGCTGTGGATGCCCCATCCCTGGAGGCATTCAAGGCCAGGCTGGATGTGGCTCTGGGCAACCTGGTCTAGTGGTCGGCGACCCTGCACATAGCAGGGGGGTTGAAACTAGATGATCATTGTGGTCCTTTTCAACCCAGGCCATTCTATGATTCCATGATTATTTCTCTGCAGGAACAACAACCATTGAATTTTTTTAGCTATTGATTATGTCCACCAGTGATTCCATCTTTACATTATGTTGCATGTGGCAGGTTTTGAGCCCTGGCAGTCATAACTCTTGATGTTAATAGCTGAATGCTGGACAAAACGTGCCTGCAACAGATATCTATAGAGAACGATCCCAAAACTTGTCAGCCCTTTTGAGTACTTCATTAATTACATGGTGAAATATGCCTCATAAACAACATAAAAAAAACCCTCCAAGCCCTACTATGGCTTTGCAAAATATAATGGACACATTACTTTGCTTCCCTGGTTCTGCTGCTTTCTGCACTTCTCCATCTATTACCTTCCTGCCTCCCACTGCCCACGTGTATTTCTTTGCTGTCCAGCATTAATCAGCAGAGGAGAGGTGTGATGCAATGTGTATTTATTGCATATGCACAGATGTGTATGCTTACTTGATTAGCAACCTCCAGCATCCTGTTGGGTTTGGATTCCTCATCGTGAGCAGCTCTTCCCAGCAGTGTTATTCAGAGCCCCTTCATGAATCCCAGCTCCACAAGGTGGCTCTCAATTACTTTGAAATTGCCACTGTGTTTGTAGATGAACTGCATCTTCAGGGCTCTACAGATGCACAGTGATACAGTAGAAAGCAAGATTTCCTTTAGCAAGCCACATATTCTTCTTTCAGTAAAGCTGGAAGCGATGCAGGATCTATTACAGTTAAAAGTATTACAACTTGATGGAATGTTTCATGTTAGCTGTTTAAGAAAACCTGAAAAAGGAGAAAACAAAGGCATTGTACATGCCTGCGATGTGCAATGGATTCAAACCCTCACTACCTACTCTCTGCCTTTGTGGCTGCTAAGATCACTTTCCTAGAAGTGGCCTAGCCCTGCTCTGTTGCTCTGTAGAATGAGATGAACATAGTCACCAATGGGTGAAATCTCTGCTGTTATGGACAGAAAGAAGGCAGGTTGGTGCTTCTCAAGAAAGAGAACCTGTCTTTGAAGGCTGGGACCCACAATGAGGTCTTTCCTCCCTTCCAACCAGAACTCTGGAATTCCCAGGGCAGACCTCACAGCTAAGTTCATGGCTGACCACAATTTAGCATGGCTTTGGATAACATGAGGAGGCTGAACCTGAAGAGCTTTGCTCCTTATATCAGCTTATCCAAACATGAAGCCCTTTCCTGAGGTGTGCATCTCCAAGGCAGATAGTTCGATGACTGCAGATGAACATCAGCTCTCCTTTGCGTGGGGTCACACATAAAGCTGGAGCAAATCTATGGCCCTGCAAAGTAACTCTGTGAGATGGGCTGGGCTGCAGTACATCTGAGTAGGTAAAACTCCATACTCACTGCATGACTGGATATGTCTGCCCTCACTTGTGTTAGTAGTACTGCTGCTTTCACCAGTCACAAATTCAACTTCATGCTGCTCACATCCTAAGTACAGCACAAGAAAACCTGAGTAATCTCTGAAAAAAAATCTTATGTGCTTTCTGTTGTTTGGGACATTCAAGGTCACATTTTCAGGCTTTCCACATCAGGGCTAGGAAAACATTTGAAAAATAACATTTGAAAGCTGAAGCTGTACAATAAACACTAAATATCACAAGGCAATTCTGTGCCCAAGTAGTAATGTTAAAATCATTCTTCTTGTCGCTTCCTACAAAGCTCCTCTTAGCTCAGCCCCTCCCTGGCTATCCTCCCTGCCAGGCTGCCTGCAACCCCTACGCTCCATCAGCATTCCCACCTTTGTCCATTCCTGTGTTTGCTTCTTGCACAACTGCTCTCCCCACAGCTTTGTCTCTGCTGCACTTCTGCTTGGCACAGCTTTTCCCCTCGACCCTTTCTATATCGTGAACACATTTAGAGATTGGTTAGACTAAATCCATATGGTTCAGATAAAAGCACCTCTGTCTTGTTTTCATAATTTCCCTATGTTTTCTCTCTGTTTCCTTTTTTGAAGGTACAAAAATCAAATTGTGGGTGCTAATAACAATGTATATCTGCTATAAACTAGAATCTGGTAGATGTGCCCAGTGTTAATTTTTACAATCTTTAGAGCAGCCGAGGTTGTGTTTCTGCTCCAGCTCTTTGTAGTAGGTGTCTGACAGTGGGTAAAGTCTATATGAGACTCCTGAGAGAATCTGTGATGCAGAAGTTCTTATCCCGGAGCCAATAAAATTTCATAAGCAATATCCTGAAGGATAGGCCAAAGGACATGTCTTTTGGTTCAAGATGTAGTTTTTGTGCCTTCACGTACAGCAAGTCTGCACTCAAGAGCCAGAAATGTGGTATCAGCAGTGGAACCCAGTTCATTAAAAATTCAATTCAATGGAAACAACAGGACATATTATTTATCTAAGCCTTGAATCAATCTGACTACTATGCATAATGATTTTAATTAGAAAAGTGAGCTGAAGCAGGAAGACAGTCTGTCTCCTGGCTTTGAAATTATCATATGCCTATCTGTATGCTTGGGTAACTTGTAATTAGGGACAAAGGTTACACATAATTTTATATGCTGAAAAACCGGTTTTAAGCATGTCATCTCAAAAAAAATATATTTAAGAAATAGATATAAGACTTGCTACCCCTATTACACTTCGAATTTTTACTACCAGATTACTAGTTAGTTGATGGTCTTAGGAAATAGTAATGGAAGCTTTGCACTCATATAAAGCCTGAATACATAACTAGAACCACCAACACTAGTATTTGTACAACTTTTTGTCTGAAGTTTGGTAGCTTTTCATATCTTTACCTCACCTGCATGGAGAACACAGCTCAGAAAAGCTGAGAAGATTGTCCAAAAGCACAGAACCAGTGCCTGCCCACTCAAAAACTTAGCTGGGCTGTCACACCAGTATGCTCAGAATTACACTAATATCGGTCCCCATGCAGTTCCTCAAACTTTTCTTTCTTCTTTTGTTCCTTCTGTTCAGCTGCTACCACTGAAAATGAAGTGTTCTGGTTTTGATGAATTAGCAGAGTTCTGTCACTATGCTTCCTTCGACATTGCATTGCCCAGGTGTAATTAGCAAGCAGAAGTCCTACCGCTGAGGCCCTGCCTCATCAAAGCAGTCATTCCATGCTTAATTTAAGCGAGTTCTTCAGTTGAGTTAAATCCACGGAGCAGCCTGCTCACAGGGTGACTCCAAACCCGAGCCCAGCTCCTAGCAAGAGCAAGGCCACCTCTTCTAACCAGGACACAGCCCTTCCTGGTTTACCATATACAGAGCTGCTCTGATTCTTTTCAAGATGGTATTTCATCTTAGAAACTCATTACATAAAGATCAAACTCCATCACACGAAAAGGTCTTGCTTTCCCAGAACTGTATTTTTGCAAACAAAAAATATGGAAATTAATATAACAAGTAGGATCTGTTTCATCAGAGTATTAGCCACATTTCTGTGAGGCTGACGATCACCTTTTTACCATGTCAGGAATTATATGCATAATTCTCTCTAATGGGTGTTACAAATGTTCATCCCACACTGAAAAAAGATCACAGTTGGTATGAGTAATAACTTTTTTTCTTGAACATAAACAGTTCCCCTCTAGCTCTGTACATATCCTCCAACATCAATGTAACCGCAGCTGTCAAGGGAGCCTCACCTCTTTCCATGTATATTTTAGCTTTAATTTTTTCCCATGCATTCACTCGGTGGATTTATTTTATTTTATTTTAATTTTTTTAAGGGGCCTAAACCTAAACCTGTTCTCCACTTTTGTGGGCAAATTCATTGCAATAACAGATCTCCATGTTTAGACATCATTATTAGTGTAGCAGAAATTAGAGACCTACGTCAAGATCTGGAGGTTTGGTGTGTTTTTTTTTTTTT
>JACDJE010000175.1:1217584-1308920 GCA_016647715.1 Pavo muticus
GCTGCGGCCGGCCGGCGGCGCTCGGGGCTCCGGCACTGGGGCGGGTGAGGCCCTGGCAGCGCTCCCGGCCCGGTGTCGGGGTTGGGGCCCGGCCTGAGCGCGGAGCTGCCCGGCACGCGCGTGGGGCTGTAGAAGCGCTCCCCTTCCTTTTTCTTCTGTGGGTTTCCCTCTTCTCTCCTCCCCCCTCGGATTTCCCTGGGTACAGTTCTGTGTGCGTTGTGCAGGCTTCTTCCACGTGTTTCTGCGCTATTCTGGATTGGTTCTCACTTTCACCTCCAGGCCTCTATTCCCCTTCCTGTTTCTGATGGGTGTTTTTTCTTTGTTTTCTCCGTCATGCCCTGTGCCCTGTGTGTGAATTACTGGGGCACTGACTTAGTTACCAGCTGCCCGTTACACTGAAGTTCACGTGCTGGTGCTTGCCAGCTCACACGTTGTTGTCTGGGACAAGCTAATAGCAAACGCTGCCACTACTCGTTGTCTGCATCAACTCACCTCAAGGACATGCATTTTCTGTAGCTAATCCTGAAAGCTGTGCAGTAGTCTGGCAGTGGGGTTATCTGCTGTACTTGAGCCTGTGAAACTATTTGTTTTTTCCTTTCAGGGAGATTTTGATGAGCGCTGTGCACAGTGTTCAGAAGTAAACTGGGGTCTCACTGATGGAGGCAGATTTTATTGCAGAACTTGCCACAATGTTATTGAGGTAAAAAGTGGAGCTGTTGGCCTTCAGACTGCTTTATTTTGGTTATGTCCTGGTTTTTAGGTTACAAAAATGCTATATGGTGTGACTTGGGTGCCCTAACAGTACTGCCTGGATATTGCTGTGCTGTAGCACAGCACTGCTGTGACACGCTGACATGTGACATCTGTATGCCCAGGACAGTAATAACCTATTTTTGCTAATTCTAAATGAAGTATTTTATCTGTTTTAAGAAAACAGAACAAGTAATTCCATTACATTTTATGATGGGGCGATTGATGCAATTTAGGTCTGGCATTTTCCTTGCTAAGATGTGTTATTGTTTTGCAGAGAACTCGAGAAGTTGTAAGCACTGATGTTATTCCTAATGCAAGAATCCAGACAATCTCCAAAGGCTCTAGAAGTCAGAAAAAAACTGGTATGTACATAAAACTCTGTGTTCTGCATAAGAGTGGATGCACTGATTCACTGAACACATTGTCTTCAACTGTGACTGAAAGCAGATAGCTAGAAAGGACCAGGAACAGGAAGGTAATGCATCCCCAGACACTGTCAGAGCCTTCAGCAGCCCCAGCCTCAGTGAGTTCCAGAGGCACAGGTGGCCTTCATGAAGCTGGTGGATGTTGTGTGTTAGGCTTGATGTTTCTACCTATTGGATCTGTGCAGGCTGCTGCTCACTGAAGATGGTGTTCATTCAGATGTGGTGATCCCTTTGTTCCTTCCTTATGATGACTGTCACGAAAGAGCTGTCTGTGTGTGTAAGTGAAGTGTGGCGATGGTCCAGCTCTCAAAATGTTTGCCCAGCTTGCCCTGTGGGCGCTTGGCCCTATAACCTACACAGAGACCTATGTGGATTGGATTCTGTGCAGTTAGAGTAGCTAGTCAGAGGTAGCTCGGTGGTACATCTTTCATCCAGAGTCACTCTGCACTTAATTTCATGATTTGAAAGAGCAGTAGCCATTATATATGGTGATATGCTGTGCATGTTATAGTAGGGTTGCTCCAGGAGCTGTGTATGTGTACTCTGATGGCTGGAGAGTTGTTTTGCTGTTGTGGCCACTTTCAAAGAGCAAAAATGCGTTACAGTGCTACGTGAAGCATGGGGCTATCTTTATCTCTGATAGGCTGACCTATCTTCACTGTCCTGCAGTGGCAGGAGATGACTACATTCCTTTGAAAAGAACAATTGTGGGAAGTTGAAGGAAGGGGTGAAGAAGACCCTAACACCTCTACCTGCCTTTCTATTGCATTGCTCCAGAAGTCAGAGCTGAGACTTCGTGCCTTTTACTTCTCATCTTGGGCTTGTCATTAGCAATCCCCCATGCTTCTTAGCTTCATGCAGTCTCTTCAGCAAGTGCAGTTGCACGAGACTATGACAGTTTATTTTCATATGTGTGTAGGGTTAAGCTGTATCTGTGGTTAACAGGTAAAGCCAGCATCCTTAATGCAGGGAGTAACTTGGGGCAGATAACTTCTAAGATGATGAGATGCAAGGTGTGATTGGAAGGAAAAATAGTGAATAACAGCTGTGGAGTGAATGCAAAGAGAGTTGGGAGCTACAGAGACATTTTTTTAAGACCAAGAGCATGTGGAAAGGACTTGTAAATATGGAGAGGTGTGGTGGAAAGTAAATGTAATGCCGTCTGAGGAAATAGTGAATAGATTGGAGCAGGCCTTAGGAAATTCATCTTATGCTGATGTTTGATAGGAGCTCTGAATGTCTGAGAAACTTTCTTTCAGTTAAACCTGTATGATTCCATGAGAGACAGTGGTGAAGAACACGGTGATTTATATAGATATTTTTAATTTCTGCCTGCTGAGGTACTGCAACGTAACGTGGTCCAGTTTTTCATGCTCAAGATGGGGAAGAAAAGACATTTCATTTTTTCAACAACAGGTTCTACTTTAAAACTGGTCACTAGGCAACTCTCTACTCATTTACAAATGCCGTGTTAGAAATGACAGTGAAATATATTTGGAAATGTGGTTAGAACAGCACTTGTTCAGTTAATACTTCTTCTTTCTTAAGCCCGTGAGTAAGTGGAAGTTAATGGAATATTCAGTGTAATGGTCTTTGCTCTCATATCTGAAGTTATTTAATAGATATATGTCTCTGTCCTGGTACAAGATAACAGAATATTAAGTGGAAATACCTTACTTAAGGTTTAAAAAACACTTTCTTTTTAATAGATGATGGCTGCGAATGGTATGTTTGTGAAGGCTTTCAGCTGGTACTAAAGCAACAAGCTGAAGCTTTGGAAGCATTAGGAGTGTGTCCACAAATGAAGGTATGTAGAGATCAGTGTGGATCCTACGGACTGTGAGTTGTGCATACTGTGAGCGTGCAGCAGGGGTGTTATTTAATGATACTGTAATTTTTTGGGTAAATCAAATCCCTGTCTTTTAAAAAAATACTGAGCACATGTAAACAAACCTAATTTTCCTCGTAATTATAAAACATGAATTAAAAACTGGAGGCAATGAAATCAGAGCTGGAATATTGTTTAGGTCCCTGAGTTAGCAATTACGTTCTGTTTTCTCAGAAATTAATGGTTTTCTACACCTTGCACTAATCGTTGTCCGTTTCTTTTTACCAGGATGAAATTCTGTGCAATTTTTGGAGGCGTTACCTTCAGAAGAGCCAGCAGGCATATTGCAACAGACCAGCTGGTGAAACTATCAAGGCATTATCGGTAAGCGGAAAGCTCAGATCCTATGAGATGTTGGTTATCTTTTTTAAAGAGTAACAACAAAAAACTCTTTAAGCTGCATACCTAACTCGCATTAATCTCACTTCAGTGAGAATGTCCTCTAAATGCAATACCACGTGCCCAGTCTCCTGAAGTTACTTATTTCATTAAACTTTGCTTCTATAAATTGCCTCCTTTCTGGTCATTGTAGCAGATTGGGATGTAACAGAATCACAAAGAAAATTTTTTTTTCAAGGTTTCTTTACATACTGGTGATTCATAGAGCAAGTAAATATGTGAACAGCTTGGGTTTCAACTTCATGTATTAGATCTTCTATCTGTTATGCTTTATTTGGTTTATTCAGATTAAAACAGTAACTAACAGTAGGTAATACTATGTCTTATTTACAAAAAACAGGTATGTGATAGCAGTACAGACATGGACAGTGAACCAGAGCGACCTAGCCTGCTTCATTTTTTGTCTGTCTCTGAAAGCGACGGGGATCTACAGACAGATTGCAGCTATGCCTCATCAGTTGGCAAGGTCTCAGGTAGGAGCAATGAAGTGAAGTATCTGGAAACCAGTCTTGTACACAGCTTAGGTGTATTTGTGTAGAATGAATTGGAAGGACTTGTTGATGTGTAGCTGGAAAGTGTGGCGTTTTCAATCACAGAATCACAGAATCGTAGGGGTTGGAAGGGACCTCCAGAGATCATCCCTCTGATGATCTCTGGATCATCAACCCCCCTGTCAAAGGAGGTTCCCTACACCAGGTCGCACAGGTAGGTGTCCTTGAATATCTCCAGAGAAGGAGACTCCACAACCTCCCTGGGCAGCCTGTTCCAGTGCTCCGTCACCCTCACCGTAAAGAAGTTCTTGCGCACATTGGTGCGGAACTTCCTATGCTCCAGTTTCTGGCCGTTTCCCCTCGTTCTGTCTCCACACACTGCTGAAAAGAGTCTGGCCTCGCCACTTTGCCCCCCACACCTTAGATATTTATAGACCTGGATCAGGTCCCCTCTCAGTCTTCTTTTCTCAAGGCTAAACAGACCCAGTTCACTTAGCCTTTCTTCATAGGAGAGATGCTCCAGGCCGTTCACCATCTTCCTGGCCCTCCGCTGGACTCTTTCCAAGAGATCCCTGTCTTTTTTGTACTGGGGAGCCCAGAACTGAAGACAGTACTCCAGATGAGGCCTTACCAGGGCAGAGTAGAGGGGGAGGATCACTTCCCTCGACCTGCTGGCCATGCTCTTTTTAATGCAGCCCAGAATGCCATTGGCCTTTTTGGCCACAAGGGCACACTGCTGGCTCATGGCCAACCTGTCGTCCACCAGGACACCCAGGTCCCTCTCTGCAGAGCTCAGTCCTATTTGCTACAGAGGTATTTTATATTCTACCCGTAGCAGAAGACTTCATTTCTTTTTTTTTCCCCCTCTAAAGTTGAACGTGATCTGGAAATGCAGAGGGAAGTTGTATTTTATAGCCACGTTGCCCCATGCATCCTGTCTGGAATGAGGAAAGAAAAAGCTATTTTATCTGCGAAGCTATATGTTCACAAATGCTGGAGTTCTAAAGAATAAGCACTGGTTTAACTAGTAGCAGAGCTGTCAGTCCTACCTTCTGTGTTTAAAAACAAGAGTTGATTCTCTTGTTCCTTTTTCTTCTTCATGTTATGTGTTTTTTTTCCCCTGTCCCATACGTATTTATCTTCTTATTTCTTTTCCTTAACAGTGTTTTCGGTACTTCTGTATCTCTTGTCCTGCATTATGTTTACTATCCTTATAGCCTTTTTCATCCAAAATCTTACATCATTCCTTCAACTTCTCCTTTCTGTTCACAAATGAGCTTGAAAACATTGACAGAATTCTAAATGTTTTAATTAACACATTACAGAAAATCGGAGTCTTTGGTGTTACTGGGCAAGTGTAATGTCAGGCAGTGCTGTGATGTCTGATAATGGAAATAAAACTCAAAACATATTTGAACGTTTTTGCTTGCACTTTGAGTTTCTGACTATTCTTTTATGCTTGATTCTTTGTTTGTTTTTTCCTTTGTCTGTTTCAGTGTTTGCTCTTCCCATGTTATGTGGTCTTCTTTATGTTCTACTTCTGTTCTTCTATGATACTGCCCATCTACCATCCAAAGAATATAATCTTGTCCTTCCATATTTTTCTCTTTATTTCATACAATCCAGAAATGAAAATAGAATGAGAAACTTGAGATACAGCAATTAGAAATATTAAGAAACTTTAAAACTCTTGAACAGGATTAGAGAGGGGGAAACGGGGCAAAGATAGCGACGCAAACTTTTGAGAACATAATGCAAGCATTTTTCGTCCTAATATGCTAAAATGTCAAGCTTTGCAAGTAAAAAGTCTCTGTATGTTCATGCGCAGCAGATTCAGGGTGTTTTACAAGTACGTCTTAAGTAGGAAAGAACACAGTGAAAAAATTCTAGTGAAAATACTCAGTCGAATTCTTCCCTTTTAGATGTCTAGAGGAACTCCTTTCTTTTTTGGGAGTTGTGCCTCCTATATGTTTCTAAAAGTCAGCATTAAGATAGGCTGTAATTTAATGTGCTCTTCTTGGTCTGTTGTTTGGGAGAACAGATTAACCTTTAAGTAGTCATACCTATTTCACTAAAAGCCTTTGAAGTAGATAAGAGCTCAGTGACAGTAAAAGCATATTTTGGAGCAATCAAAGAAGCATAGCAATTATTTACTATATTGAAATTTGATACAAATAAGACTAGATGTCTTCTAGTAGACCATAACTTGTGGTGAAGAGAGATTCATTTCCTCTTCAGTGCCATTTCTACTGAGTTGTTATTGCTACAGACTGGAAACCTCAACGCTTTCCTAAGAGGCTGCTCCAACATGCAATTGGTTTTTTTTTTTGTTTTATTATTTTTTTGTTATTTTTGTATAGGGATAATAGCAAATTCCACTGAGTATAGTGCTGAGATATTGCTAGGGAAGCCTATTAAACTCTTAAATTATTAGATGTGTGTAATTGTATGTTGTCATGTCTTGCGTAAGCTACAAGAAATAAAAGGAAATTGTGTGCTATCATTAAAGCCACAAATATAATGAGGATTATTCTAAATTGAGTTGAATGTGAAATTAATAATGAAGCTTCAGTCGTGAAGCTGCCTAAGCACATGTATCCATGTAAAAGGTGAAACTGTTGACTAAAAGGATTAACTGAAGGCTGCTGCCTTTATTCTCCAGCACACCCATACACAACAGTCATCTCAGGATCCTCTCATCTAGTCAGTGTCCCCTGCGTGCCGTCTCCTTAGTGCTGCTGTCCCTCTTTTGAGGAGCCAGTAGGTGGCATCAAAGACTACTTCTGACTCAGAAGCACAATACTTGCAGTTCTGCCTGACTATGTGTCAGCGGGTGCCAGACCTCTGCCCGCTGCCACCTCAAAGACCTGGGTTTCACCTACCAGCTTAACCACGGGGCTGCCCAGCTCCCTGCTCAGGCGGCTCGCTGTGGCCCTGCAGCTCCCAGCTTGGGAGCTGTGTGTCAGTCTTCACACTTTCTGCCCACACTGGGGAACTGTGGGGGAAGTCACTACAGAGTCAGCGTTTTGTGTTGGTGTGCTTTAGGGACAAAACATTTTTGTTTGTCCTGGCTAGTTCATGATGTAAGGAAGAAGAGCTTTTCAGTTTTTGTTCCCCCTTCCCTGAACTCTGAGGTTTCACTGCTGAAAAGGTTCCTAACTCATAAGTCAGTCCCATAAATTTAAGTTTCTCATTGCTGCTTCTCTCTGACTTCTGAAAAGCTAGGAAGTGTAGCTCTCACCAAAAGGTCCAGAGACCAAAAGGTTCTGTTTTTATGGGTTCCGGAATGAGGTTTTCATGTGGTCCAATGTTTCAACTGAGATAGCTGTTCAGGGGACAGGTTGTTGTCTTGTATAATGGCAGATGAATAAATTAGAGTGAAGCTGTTTAGCAGTAAAAGTACCTTGACCACCAAGCAACTGCAGAGTAATGATTTGGAAATGTTCCTACTTGCTGAACAAGAGTACTTGTATGTTCCTTTGCCTTGTTTTTGTACCCCATGGATTGTGTGTATGTCGTATCAATTACTTTTTTTCTCTTCTGTTTTTGACATAAACCAAAGAAAGCACCTCTGTGTGCTCTGGATCGGTAGATGGTAGCTTCTACGTAACGAAGAACCGAAAGGAGAAACTGAGGATGTCAATGCCAGTGACCCTTTCGTTTTGTTACATGGCATTACTGTGGCTGAAAGAACCAATGACGTTATCTGATCTCTTAAGGTAAGAATGGTCTCTGCTGAGGTGGTTGTTGCTTTCATAACTAATATATTTTTTTAATGAGACCTTTGATGTTACCTTGTTACTAATTTGTTCAGCGAGGAGTCCCTTATGTTTAGCATCCATAACTATAGTCTGACACAAGAATTTGTGCAGCTGCTTCATGAGAACATTCTCTTCCGTTGTTTGCACTGAAAAGACCTGCAAGGCAGAAGGTTTAGGAGCTGAAGAAGCTTTTTGTCCTTCTCCTTTGAAACTTCTTAAGATTCACTGGAGCGGTAGGCATGGCCACATTTTTGCTATTTTTGCTGTTGTCAGCATGCCAACACTAAATGAGTAAATGTTCCCTGGGACTTGCGTCAGTGTCATCATGCAAACAATGCCAGCAGTATACAGTGATCTGGAAGGTAACTAAGTAGCTTCACGTAATGGAGTTGGGCTCGGAAATTAATATAGGAAGTCCTTCTTTGTCTTTATATCTTTGTATTTGTAGTCATCAGAGTTCAGAATAAAAAGCTTTTAATACGGTAGATATAAAACAAGGTAATGATATAGTTTGATGCTAAATATGGGGATTGTCAAGCTATTACTGACAATGTAGCTCTTTTCTCTCCCCTACAACATGGATAGGAATGTATTCTTTGTTTTCTTAAGGGATTAAACTGTCAACTTTTTTCTGTTGTTAGCAATAAATGTTTTAAATCAGACCAAAACAGCTTACATTCAGAAATTCTTAGGGCTGCTCTGTAAGACCTTTTGTGTGCTGATATTCTTTTTTAACCCTTGTTGAAATACTGTCCATTTCTAGAAACGTGGGGAAAATGTCTTTTTCTTTTTGCCAGAATGATCAGGTAACTGTAGGTGGGCAGAACAAATTGCGCTTGGACAGGATAGAGGAAAAACTGATTCAAGATTCAGTTGATGAAGTAGGCTTGAGTTGTTGAATTTTTATTTTTTTCAAGTATATAACCTGTGGGCTAAAAGACAAGGCAGTACTTGTGATGGATATAACTAGTATTGCTGCTGAAGGTTTAATACAAGGTGAGTTTATCCCAGTGCCTGATCTGCCCCTCTGGATGCTGACCCCCCTGCGCTTTGCTAGCTTTGTACAAGCTTTCCGAGAAGGATGGAAACATACTTCTCTGAGTACTTTGAAGGCAAGAGAGGTTTGTATGTCTCGAACTATAGTGATTAATACTGGGTACACTAAACTGCCATTTAATCATTTAATTTAAGTTCAGGGGATGGCTGTTGCCTTCATCAATCACAATCACACAAACTGTTGCATGTTTGCATAACTGGATATGCTGTTGCATAAAAGATGCTTCTAAAATGTTCAGCAAAATGCCGTGGCATTCAGAATTCAGAGTACAGAAATAAATTCTGCAGTACAGAAATAAATACTGAGTAGGTTAAGAAACAGCAGAAATCAAAACCAACTTTCAGTAAGAAGGCAAAAAAAAAAAAGCTATGAAAGTCAGCTGTAAGTCAGAATAGAATGCAGTAGTTAGGTGGACTGTGTTGATTCCGTGTTAATGGTGTATTGTTGTGTTTGAGTCTTCAAAATCTGGTGACTGCAGAAAAGATCCAAGAAAATTCAGAACCTGGAGAGCATCCTTTGTAAAAAAATAAAAGTCAGGTACCAAATACAGCAGAGAAAAGCATAATTGGAAACTAGTAACTGGAAACTGAAGTAAGATGAGTTGAAAGAATGTTTCATTTAATTAGGGACAGTGTATGGGTTTAATACACTCTGCATAAGGCCATGAGTCTAGTGGGGGATCGGGATGATTCAGTGACTTTAAATGTACTGAACAGAAGAAGTGAATTAAATGCAAAAAGCGATGTTTAAAAGAATGCCCTTTGTATGGCAAAGTTTTACAATGATACGATAGTTGTAGGAGACTGTAATTACATTATCATGTTTCCCTCCCTACCCTTAGGGTCTTTGCCTTTCACAAGCTTGATGAAGAAGGGGAGAGAATTCTAAACTGCATGAACTACCATCAAACTCTTGTTTTCTGACGGCTGAATATTTAATCTCAAAATGCAGACAACGTTAACATTTTTGCATGCGTTGAGATACAGATCAAAATAGCGACAGACCAGAGATGAAAACATGAAATATTCAGCGTTGCCTTTAAAATCTTTGTAAGCAAGTTGTGTTATTGAAACCATCTGAATTACAGTTGTGCTTCAAAGTTCTGCCTTGTTTTGTCCTCAGTTTGGTTTTCTCTCTGCCTTGCAGTCAGCTGACTCCCGCTCCTCCCTTGTGACACATGCTTAGGCACCACACTGGGGCAACCTGCCAGGTTTTAAAGGATTTACTACACCAAAAATACCCTCCTCCTCGCTACCTGACACACTTAGCAGAAAAACACTACAATTACCTCCTCTGGAAGGGACATTTTTGGTTTAAAAATAACATTTTAACAACCTTCTGCTCTAGTCTGCGTAATAGTAAACCCTTTTCCACTGTGAGTAATCTCACAACGCTCTCTCTACATGCAGTGTATTCTTTAACTAATTAATAAAGTGGGGAGCTTGTGGAGGGGGAAGAAAATTGAGGTGCTAGGCTTTGAGAAGCTGAGAACTACTGCTTCTCAAATGAGGTTATACCCGGCTACTCCGGCAAGACTGAACTTGTAATCAGTTTGTGGCATTGCTGTGCGGCTTTAGCAGATGCATCGTTTCCTCGTAGTATGCAGGATTTTCTTTGCACTTAGCCCTGACTAATGTATGCTGCTGCTGTAATTAAAAGCACACGGACTGTGCGCTGTATGTGCCATTCAGGCACTTCACTGATACAACTTTGTCCTGCGAGTGTTTTGATCACCCATCTGTTAAATGACAGGGCTGGGAGAACAGCAAGCAGTTAAACTGTTCTCAAGTTCTGTTCCAAATCCAGGCTTTTAGAGTAAGTGTTAAAATCCTGAATCATTGGCACATTGCATTCATAGCAGAGTATTTATGCTGTTTCAGGGATTTTTAAAACATAAAAACAGCTTTCCACCTGAGAGAAAGCATGTTTTTTGCACAGAGACAGTAATTTCAGGCTAGGTTAGGTGTCGTCATTGTTTTTTCAGCAGTTGCAATGCTTTGACGTGGTAAAGCCTAGTTAGTGAGAACTTTTAAGAGCAAAAAACCAAAAACACACAACCACCACTTTTGTAGGCGTTGCTTGTGTCTTGTATTGCCTCTTGCATAGATACTGCTGTGTTTTCTCTTATGTGCTGGGCACTAGCATTGACCCAGCTGTTGGTATGTTAGCTGAAAGCAGATCAGAAAACTAATTTTGCAGAAGAAAGTTTCAGTGGGCGTTTTAGTGCCATGTAATTTGCTTCAACGTGATCCCTTTCCACGTTGTGCTGGCGGTACTGTCAGCAGAGTCTGGAAATCTGTCTGTTTTAAATCAAACCCTAGAAAACAAAAGCCTGTTTTCAGTCTAATCCTCAGTAGGAGAAGTGACACAAGTGCTTTTGTCAGCAGGGAGGAGGCAGGAGTGTGATGCAGAGGGCAGTGGGGAGGGTGGGATTTCCCATTTGGGAGGCATCGAGCTGTTACGGGTGGTTTAGCTGCAATCGAGGCCACACCACACCCTGTGCCTTGATTGTTTGTTCTCCAGCTGGTGCTGTGCTGGCTCAGGAGTTGCTGCTCTCAGTTTCTTGGAGCCACCTCTCAGATCTGGCAGCTAATTGTGTGACTGCTCCTTATCAGGTGTCTCTCAGCGCTTGCAGTCAGCTGAGCCGCTTGTGTGCTTCTCTCCTCCTGGCACTGTGAAGCCAGTTGTGGCACTTGTGGAAGCTGCCTGTTAGCCTCTGATTGTTAGATGACAGCAAATAAATCCTTCTTTCCTTCTTACAGTAGGGTCACAGGGACACTTTTGCTGCTGCTGTGAGTTAAATTTGTGGAAGA
Organism: Pavo muticus; assembly: GCA_016647715.1. NCBI lineage: Eukaryota > Metazoa > Chordata > Aves > Galliformes > Phasianidae > Pavo > Pavo muticus. The sequence continues at coordinate 1,229,172 of JACDJE010000175.1, forward strand.
GAATGGTAAGCCCCAGGAGCAGGAGAAGGGAAGTATAACTAGTTATGTTGAGCTTTTCAGTTGGCTCTGTCCATTTTGTCAAATCATTCCTCAGGTTGAAGTTGTTCAGTTTATTGCAGTTTGACTGCACCGAGCCACGGAGCTGCCGGGCGGCTGCTCAGCACATCGGGCAGAGTGGCAAGCACACAGCTGGTGCTGGGTCTGGGTGGTAACCTCAGCAAGCACGTGGGGCAGCACACATTGGCAGTTATAGTAACTGGCCCTTAAAACAGAATTTTAATCAATTTCCCTACACGTACTCTGTAATACCCAGCAAGGGGCGATGAAAGTGCTGTAGTGTAAAAGAAAAGGTGGGTTTGTGCCCTGCCGTGCGCGAGGGGAGAGGTGAGCGCTCTGTCAGGGAAGACATTGTTCTGCCTTGATCTTGTTTTGTTCTCCAGACATGATGTGAGTGGCAGTGACAGATGGCTGTGCACTATGAGGAACTTGGTCTGCTGCTGGGAGGGGACCTCTCAGGCAATCAGGGCATGCAGGTCCTGTCCTCCGCTGGGAGCAGATGCAGAGCCTGGCTTTACCAACACTGTGGGAGTTTGTAGACCTTGCCAGTCTGTGTAGCAAGATCAGAGGGATGTTGTGCAGAAAGAAGGCACAGCTGGCACAAGGGAGAAAATTGTTTTTGAATCTGATACCATTTAAAGAACAGGTTCTGATCTGTTTGAAGTGTTAACTTAGTCCAATCTAAATTATTACTTGAGCAAATTCTGGAGAAAGGTAATCCAGGAAGGCAGTTCTGAGCCCTATGAGAGGCTGTCAGTAGGCTTTAACCTGGAATGAGAGCAGTGCCTGTTCTGTCATGAAGCTCCAGGCTTGCTCAGTGCTTGCTTTGCCTGCTGTGAGCACCGGTATAGGATAAACGCAAGGTTTGGAGGTGCTAGTGTCTTGTTATCGATAGATGTTGCTAAATCCCATAATAAGGATCTGGAGAAAAACATAAATCCAAAATACTACTGTGAACCACATGCCAGTTTTTAGTGAAAAACGCGTTATTTGGGTGCAAGTTCAAAATAAATGATTTTGGATTTTATTAGCATGCAAAATAATTTCTCACTGAAATTATGTCTTTTTCTTAATCAGACTACAGAATGTAATTATTGGAGTTGTGGTTCTGGGTGTGTGCCCGTAATTCTCTGACTTCCCCCCCACGTTGCCTCACTCACAGCAGAAAGTGTTTCATCTTCAATTTGTAAAATTTACTTACAGCATTAGTGTTTTGAAAGAAAGACTCCGTACCACTCACAGGGGGCTTGAAGCAGTTTCAAAAACACAGGAGCTGAAGAATGTGCAGAACAAACTGTATGCAAGCCTGCTGATTGTAAGCTTGCTGCCATAACATCACCATTTGTCAGTCATAGCTGAGGTTGAACTTAAAGGCCTGTTAAAGGATGGAACTGGTGTTCATCCTGTGGAGCGTTTAGGGGTGTGTAATTCACATAGTATTGCTTAGGCAGTATAATACTGACGTTGTTTTGAACCAGAAATTGATACGTGGATTAATTGTAGAACAAACATGCTTTTGTTGTGCTAACTGCTGTTTTTATTTGTGTTCGCTTTTTTACGCAGGTTTGTTGTTGAAGGTCATATTCCATATTTCAATGCTTACCAGCACTTTCCAGAGAAGATGAAGTTATATGGCCTTGATCTTAGGATCTTTTGTGTTGAGGTAATTTTTTTTTTCTTTAAATAACAGATTAAAAACAAACAACCAGCTAATTTATCTTGTGGTATTTGAATTTTTGGTTTATGTATTAATAAATTGATTAAATCGATTCTTACATTGTAGAGTTCAGGTTTCACGTTATTGGAGCCTGTACAGAACTCAATGCAATCAGAGACCCTCCGTGCTTTAATCGTTAACCAGTCTAATTAGGCTGATTATCTAAGTTAAAACAAATTCAGTAAGTACTTGTTGAGAAAAAGGTATTTGGAACTGCTGTTGGAACGTTCAGAAATAGGATTTAGTTTCATGTCTGAGGGCTACATAGTATTTGTGTAAAACTACAAAAGAAACTTCATCTTCATCCTTTGGAGATATTTGTGCCTCTCAAAGTGGTTACACAGAACTTGAATTTTGGCCCCAACTAAATCAAAAACAAACAGAAATCTCAATTAAAGTTTTTGCGTGAGTTGCAGCCATAGAACTTGTACCACACCTCATTGCAGAAAGGAGATCACAATTGCCCAAGGAGGATCCCAGACTGCCTAATCTTGACATATTTGACTACGTGATTGGGTTGAAAATTGCAGAAGAAAATATCAAAGTGTTTCCTAGATCTTATGTTTCAGAACCGATCTTACTTCTCATTGCAGCACAGAGGTTACCAATCGTTTATCCACCTGTATCCAGTTTTGACATCTGAGTTTTGAGAAATTCAGGAGAACAGGTGGTTGTCCTGGAGCAGGAAGTCATATTGTGCAATACTCTATCCTGAAAGTACAGCCTGCGTTCTTTTCTCCTTGGTGTTCTGTATATGGTATCCTGTAGACAATTATCCTCAAAATCTTCCCTGATAGTGACAGGACAAGAGGGAACGGCTTTAAACTAACAGAAGGGAGATTTAGGTTAGATGTTAGGGGGAAGTAATCTACTCAGAGGGTGGTGAGGCCCTGGCACAGCTGCCCAGAGAGCTGTGGGTGCCCCATCCCTGGAGGTGCTCAAGGCCGGGTTGGGTGGGCCCTGGGCAGCCTGAGCTGGTGGGGGGCAGCCAGCCCATGGCAGGGGTTGGGTGGGTGGGCTGTGAGGTCCCTTCCAACCCAACCATTCTCTGATTCTGTGAAAAACCTTTTATCAGATGATGGTCATTAAAGCATCTTACATGCCTTGTTATTCATGTCATTATTTGTTGCATTTCAAGTCTGGTGAATACAAACTGAGAATATTTTCAAAAACATAGCTGTTTCACAAGGTTATTCAGTAGTTGTTTGGGGATTTTTTTTGTCATTTTCTTAACTATTTTTTTAGTAAATTTAATTGTGTCCTGTGCTGGCTGCCTGCAACCCAAATTTTAATCAAGTAGTAGCTACATGGTTGCTTAAGATACAAAATCATAATAAGCTACCATCTTATCAGTTAGGAGTAGTTGAATCATAACTTGATAAGGGTCACCATAGGTATAAGCACTCTCATTGGCTTAAAAACCTATTTCAGTAACAATTTTCCAGGTATCCAGCATACACTGAAGTTGTGCAAGGTTGAAGTTATTAGAGCTTTAAAAAATAAATGCAATAGTTAATACAAGCTGAGTTGCATCTACTTTCTATCTACACAGTTGTGTGCGTATGTACGCACAACATTTTTTAATCTTATTGTCATTCAGTTGTTGGAACTGAATGCATGGACCATAGCTTGTCTTAGCGTTTCCAGCCAATGAGTTTCAGTGCTGTGTGTAACGCAGGGATGGAGTCCGTATCACTGATGGCATTTCACTGTCCTGCTTGCAATTTAGGAGTTGGAGGCGATGAAAGAAAGTCGTATCTGTCTGGGAAGGGAGGCTGAGGGAGCTGAGGTTTTTTATCCCTGAGCAAGGGCTTCATTGTAGTAAAATGGGTGAGTGCTCAATAGGAAGGAGTGAAGATGGAGTCAGACTCCTTTCACTGAACATCAGAGACAACGGGCAAGAGTCAGTGGGCACATTTTGGAAAAACAGGAGCTTTAATTTAAACATAAGGTTTTCAAATTTTTTCTTTAACATACTGTAAGGGTGACTGAACACTGGAACAGGCTGCCCAAAACCACTGTGAAGCCTCCATCTTTGGAAATGCTCCAAGCCTGAGTGGACACAGTCCTGAGCAACCTGCTGTACTTGGCCCTGCTTTGAGCGGGGGATGGGCTCCGTGATCTCCAGGGATTCCTTCTGACCTCAAGTGTGCTGTGATCCTCATGGTGCAGCATGCCTTGTATTCTCTGTCACATCTTCAGTGTAGGTGGCAAATAAATTATGCAGGATTTAATAATGGAACAGCTAATAAGAAGGGTGTTTTCTGTATTTTTGCATTCTGGTGAGCTTTGCTTAAAACCATCCACAAAGGTTTCTGTTTCTGGACACATGTTAGACAAATGTGTCAGGCCATAACAGGAGATAAATACTATCTCACAAGTATTTTATGAAGGATAAAAGTTTTTTATTCGGGAGCTTTGTGGAAAATGGGAAATGAGTTATTTGTCTTCCGTATGCATTTTTTCCATTGCACTTCTTTCTAAGCCTCCATTTCCTTACATGTTCATCTTGTGTGTCCCTTCCTCTATTAAAATCATGCGTGTTAGAAGTTAGCATTTGAGAAGTGGGTTTTATCTAAAAGTATGTTCATGGGGCAAACAGCAGCAGTAGCAGGATGCTCCTGCTTAGTTCTTAATTCGGAATTTCTAAGTTCCCAAGACAGCAGAAGAAAAGGAAATGTTCATCTTCTGCTGTGGAGGGAAAAAAAAGCTTTTTGCTAAAGCAGACTCATAGCAATGTCTCAACAATATTTGAGTTTTTTCTTTCTTGATGACTTTTTCTATGAGGAGATCAAGGTTTTTTCTTCTTATTTGCAATTTAGTTAACTGCAGTTAATCCCTCCTAATCTGAAGGCATTTGCCAGTAGTTAACGTGTCTTTGATGAACAGTCATCTCTTTTAGGTGGAAATCATTTTTGTTTCCTTATTGCAGAGGATATTTATCTTTAAAAGCCTGCTAGTGTAGGACTTAAAACTAGCTTGTAAATTAGTAGTAGTATATGTATAAAGCTCTGTGGCTAATTTGATTTCAGGTTTTGTTTTTTTTTTTTTTTGATAGCATTTCTACTCTGGTGAAGCACCACACCAATTCTTTTTTTCCATTCCTGCTTGATTGCAGGTTGATATTTTATTATTAATTTGTGTATCCAGGAATAATTTTTGGTTTGATTCTCAGGTTATTGATGCACACGCTACTATGTCTGTAGGTAAGCAGATCACTCCCATGACTGTTGTGCAACTTGATTTACCAAAGTATTGAAGATAACAGACGCGTCAGTTTGGAGTATGTGCAGTGTGGAACAGGATAGGTGTGTAGTCTCATAAATATCTTTCAGATCCGGTTGTTCTGAAGAGCTCCTGGAACAGCCTTCATTTTAGATGCACAAGTATCTAGGCTTGGCGAGGAGCCAGATGGGTGGCCTTGGTGAAGTTCCCTTCCTTCAGTCTCACCTTTGGCATTCAAATAGCTCTTTTCTTTCTAAACTTGTTAAGAATAGATTTTTTTCTAAGGGGTGACGGACTAGGAGAGAATGGATGGTCAGTGAATGTTGGTCAGTCCTGTTCAGAGAGGGCCACGGAACACTTCACTTTACAGAATAGTGTTGATACACTTTGCGGCCTAGGACTCTTCAAATCAGTTTATTTTCTGGTTGGTTTTCATTTTGTTCTTAATTGTCTTCTTCACCTACTTCCATCCTTTATTTCTTGATCATTGCTTCCTGTACTATACTGAGTTGCTGTGATTTGCTCTGCCCTCACCAGATTTTTCCCTGTACATTTAAACTTTTTCCCTGTTTATATATTTCACTCCAGTAAGTGCTTATTTTTATGGTGTCTTCTTTCATTTTTCCATTCTTACTTTTCAGCCTCTCTGAAAGGCCTTTTGTTATCTCTTTCTTCTACCTGACGTTGTCTTTCTTTCACACTTAGTAGCTCATCATTCAGCATTATAACGATATCTGTTATCTGTGTCAGTAATTCTGGGCAGTTCTCCATTGTGTTCAGTTTAATAAAAATTTTGATTTGTATTTATGATCTAATGTTGGCTTTGATAGGAAAAGGAAGAGCTTGAAAAGCAGTGCATATATTTCGTGCCTTAAGAAAAGGTGTAATTCATCCAGAGTCTTCCTCTCCCTCAAGTAAGGAGTGCTAGGTGTTGGAGTAAGCGTCATAGTGTAACTCTCAAATGGGATGGAAGACTCTTCAGCTCTTCTCAGAATGTGCTTCTTCAATGCAGAGAGTTTTATTCTGTGATTCTATGATTTTTTTTTTTTTTGAGTTGGAGGAGTATATATCTTGCACACATGCATGCACACATCCTCTCTAGCTTCGATTATTATGTTTCTTCCTGCTTTTATTTAGGAGTGAAAAGCTTTCTGTAAGCATTGGCAGATGAACTTCTCTACACTGAAACTCTTCAAGTCTTTGCTTTCTTCTTTTACAGCAGTCTATAGCTTGTATTTTCTTCCCGTTCTTATGATTTTATTTACTTCTATCTTTCTTAATTCTTAGCAGTAGTTTTGTATCCATGTGTATCTATTGTATCAAAGACAGTTGTGTTTTCCTTCTTTGTTCTGCCTGCTGGTTTTTTTTTCCAGCAGAGCAGCTGTTTTTGTGTTTGAGGTGTTATCATGAGTCCCCCAGTGGATTTCTGTTGCCTTTTTATTTATTTGCTCCCCTTATATCAGCTAGCTTTCCATAAACAAGGAGAATGCTCTTTTCAGAACAGCAGCACCTGTAGATCTCCTTGTTGGAGCTGAAGCTTCCGCTGGCTCTCTCCTCTTTTGACCTTGTGAAGGTTGCTCGACTGACAGGGTATTTTTAGCTCCCATTTTTCCCATTGTTATTGTACTATTTTCTTCAGAATCCATGCCAGACTAATCATTGTAGAGATCCTGAATCTTCCCTTTTACATTTTTAAATATTAATTTTGTGTGTCCTTTGATCTTCAGAATTTCTTAAGATATTTAAAAAAACAACATTTGTGTTTCAGAGAACTCCTGGGCTCCTCAGTTATTTCCTTGAAGCTTCTTGTGTGTAAATTTCCTAGGCCTGTCCTTTGTGAAATACTTCATTTTATCAGATACTGCTTTACTTTTTTACAGGCATAAATTTTCTCTGCCTTCCATATTATTTTAACAAGATGGATTCTTGTTCTTCTTCCAGTTACAGAACAAACTGTCTTTTTATTCCTATCTGTTTCATGGCTTGCCTGTTTACCTTGAAATTGAAGGTTCTTTTGGTGATAGTGGATTTTTTGTCTACTTTCTTTGCTGTGTATGGCTTAGTTTCCTTCACCTTTGATTTCATTGCAGACTATCTACAATGCTGTTTCTTGCCTCTTTTATCCAGGAGATTGTCATTGAGTTGTGCGCTTCCTGTTGTGTTCTCCCTTTATCCCATTATCCCAAAAAACCAAGAGCTGTCAGGTAGTACTAGTGACCAGCCAGTACTGTATTTGGAGAGGCCTGAAGTACATCCTTTTAAGTCAGGAGCTGGGGATTTTTGTATATTTTACTGTCATAACTGAGAACAAGGTTTAAATTTGGGATTTGTATCCTTGTGCTGCTCAGTGTTGGACCCCTTTGCTTCCAGGTTCGTGATGATTCTATAATGATAATCTCTGGTCTTACAGCATGGCTATGTGTTTCTGAATTTTACTGTGATGGCAGATGTCAAGCCTCAGATTTTGCCCTTATTTCTAATTACTGTGATTATAGGCAAAATTATAATGGGAATATAGTTGTTAATACTTGTAACCTATAGACATTTTTTGCCTCGTGACCATCTAATAATTTAGCTGCTCAGTAAGAGCTGTTTTGAATAAAATAGGGTTGCGCCACATATGCATATTTGAATCAACTCAGCATTGTTCAAGCATAATAAAATCAGTTTTGTTTTGTAAATTTAGCTGACGAGTTTAAGAATTTTAATACGCCTCCTGGTTTTGATTTCCCTGTGAATATTGGGGGCAGAAGAACTGACAAGTAGCCTGGAGGAAAGTATAAAATGGGAGGATTTCTCATGAGTTAAGAAAAGAAAAACTTTGCTAAAAAACTTTGATGGTTACCTACTGTATACAGCAAAAACTAGACTTTGGCTGTAGTCTTGAGGCTTCAAGAGTAATGGCTCAATCTTAGAACTAATTTAACATTCATTCCTCATTAATTTCTAATAATCTTTGTCAAAGTGTAAAGGAGTTAGCGTAATTTATGCTGTTAGGATTGATTGAATAATAAAGGTATGCTATGACCAGAGGTAGAATCAGTATTACAGGTTTCTTGAAAACTAGTTCTTTGCACTTATGGTACTGAATAACACATGGAGGATGTTCATTGCTTACGTATCTAACTTAGCCTATTGCTCGGCTTATTCATGCTGGAAACAGTTGTTTGCATTTTCTTGTAACGTACTTTGAGCTTCTTCTGTTCTCTTTCTTGAAGTTGGGAGCGTATCACACATTGGTGAAATATTTTCCTGTGTTTGAAGTGCCTAAACCTAGGCAGATAGGATCTGCCTTTGGAGGCTTTGGGAAGCAGGTACCTCTCTCACTTACGTTCTCATTAGATAGCTTAAATATAGTTTCTTGATGTACATCACATGGAACTTAGGAGAGGAACTGTTACTAGAGCATTCATGCTTCTCTCTTTGCAGACAGTCAGCCCATCTCCTCAAGGGCTGGACGAGCTTGTGGAGCTGGTGTGCTGATTTCGCTCATGTAGGTCATTCTTCCCACGTGTGCTGAGAACAAAGATCAAGTCGTTTTTCATTGTTCTTTTAAATACAGTAAAAAGAAATGGGTATCTTCTCACATAGCGAAGTAGCTGAGCAGTATTGTCACATGGGAGGTGAGGTCTGTACTCAAATCCCAAGAGCACAGGGAACGATGCATTGTCTGTGAGCGCGCTTAGTGGGAATGGCTGCGGAGCACACTGCTGCACCTGCCCAACTTGGTGCTTAGAGCGGGGGGGGCTAGATATTCTGTGTGAACTATAGTGGTGGCATAACCTCATGCAAAGTCACGCTGACCACTGAGGAGCCTTAGAAATCTGATTGATTTATTTTTAATATCATTGAATATGTATAAAAATAATCGTGATTATTTTTAATATCATTAAAACTATGGGTATTTATCCAGCTCTTCAGGCTAATTCCTCCATGCTCGTTTTGTTCCTTGATTTGTACCCTAAGCTGGATGTAGCATAACTGAGCAAATGATATTTCGTACTTTGGGATTGTTTGATATCAAAGATGCTATTTCTGGATCTATAATTTCATCAGCTTAAAAGGAGATGGATTAACATTTGCTTCATTACAGAGTTTGTGTATGTTAATAGAAGTTTATAAACTTGACAGTGTTTCTTAAGTGCTCGTGTTTCTTTGGTTGTGGGTGCGGATTTAGTCTCCTAATTATAGTACTCTTCTAGGAGGGGTAGATGAAGTGAATCATTGTTTTAGGGCTTTATGATTTTTGTCCCAATGTCTAAGGAGGAGTGAAATTCCTCTGTTTACTTTTGTATTCTGAGTATTTTATGAGGTCACTCAACTGAAATTCTTGCTGAGGAAATCACAGGGGTTGGAAGGGGCCTCAGGAGATCTAATCCAACCCCCTGCTAAAGCAGGTTTCCTGCAGTAGGTTACACAGAAAAGTATCCAGACAAGTTTTTACTGTCTCCAGAGAATGAGACTCCACAACCTCTCTGGGCAGCCTGTTCGGTGCTTCGCTACCCTTATCATCCTCAGGCACCTCTCCCGTTCCCCAAGACCTTTCAGAGGTAATAGAAAGCTCATTGGCAGCTCCCTCAGCGCTTGTGGGTGCATGCCATTGGGACCCATGGATTTGTGTGTCTCAAGTTTGCCTAGATGATTTCTGATCAGATCCTCCTCAACAAAGGGGAAGTCTTCCTTTCTACTCTCTCTTAAGAATCTCCAGGGTCTGGGATTCCTCAAGGGCAGTCCTAACAGTAAGGACTGAAGCAAAGAAGGCATTTAGTAACTGTACCTTCTCGGTGTCCTCTGTTACCAGGACACCCACCTCATTCAGCAGCAGACCAACAACTTTCATAGTCTTTCTTTTGCTACTGACATACTTAAAGAAGCCTTTCTTGTTGTTCTTGACCTTCCTTGTCAGATTTATTTCCAAGTGGGCCTTAGCCTTCCTCACTGCATCCCTGCATGCCTTGACAACATTGCTATATTCCTCCCAAGAGATCAGACCTCTTCTCTGCTATGCATAGGCTTTTTTCTTCCATTTGAATTTTTCCATGAGCTGCAAGCTCATTCATATGGGTCTTCTGCCACCTTTACCTGATTTCTTACTCTTAGATCTTGAGCTTGGAGGAAGCGATGCTTGGATGTCAGCCAACTCTCTTGGGACCCATTACCTTCCAATGCTCTAACCCATGGGATGCCTCCAACTATGTCCTTGAAGAAGTCAGGGCTGGCTCTCCTGAAGTCTCGGTTGACAATGCTATGTATTGCCTTGTTTCTTCCATGTAAGATCCTGAATTCCACTCTCAGAGTCACTGCATCCAAGGCTGCCCTCAGCCTTCACATTCCCAACCAGACCTTTCCTGTTTTTAAGAAGGTCCAGCAGCACTCCTCTCCACCACCTGTGTCAGAAAGTTACCTTCCATGCCCTGCAGGAAACTCCAGGACCATGTGTGCCTGGTAGTGTTGCTTTTCTGGTAAATATCAAGGTGATCAAAGTCCCCCATGAGAACTAGAGCTGCGATTGTGAGCCTACTTTCTGCTATCTGTAGTAGGCCTAACATTTGGTGACTGATTTGGTATTGCTAATTTGATGGGTGATAACGATGCATTTTCTAAATTGACATTGACATCTAAATTAAATTGACATTGCCATTTGGAAATTTATTGATTAAAATGTGTATGTTGATAAGTTAAGCCACTGTCTACTCTGAAGATGGTTTTCAAAATAAAATGGTCTGCTGACCATTTTTGGTGAGTTAGCCTTGTAGAAGAAGTGAATTGTGTTATTGAGACAAGTAACCTCTTCTATGTTACAAACAGCTTTGAATGAGTTGTAAAAAAAAAAAAAATGCTACCTTCTTAACCAGATTTCTCATGCAAGAAAACTGCTCCTTTCTGAATCTACTGAAATACATAATCTCTCAGCTTGATTGTTAGGAGAATATAGATAAAGCAAATACAGTTTTAAACTTCTGAGGTTTTCATCCTGTCCAGGAGTCGGCGTTATTTTGAGACTACTGAGAGAGAAGAGTAGGAAGTAAAGACGCTGTATGGGAAGGAGAAAAACTTAAAAGAGAGATACAGTACAAGCTTTGTTTTTTGTGTGGCATCATTATAGTGGGTAAAGATTACAGTGGGCAAGCATTGCATTTAATTTTTACTGTTCTTTAAGAAAAGATTGTGATTCATTGACCCACAGCTTCAATTAAATACATTTTTCACCGATATCTGCTTTGTGTCCAAGTACACCCACAAGGTGTACCTGAATCAACGGATATGCCCATTAAGTCTGTCCAATAGGCAGTGATTTTTTTTAAAGCAGAAATGTTTCAATGTTCTCTGAAAGCTGATATGATCAGTGTTGTTATGTTCATGTACCAACCTTAATTTAAATATCTGCATGATCTTAATTATACGGGTTTCTATAATTCCTTCATGATGTTTGAAAACATGCAGCTGTTTTAGTCCAGCTACATTAGAATTATTTTCTAGTAATTCCTGACTTCTAATAAGGAAATAGAGAATGAAGCATTGTTAATGTATAAATCCATCATACTACTTATGCTATGGAATTCTGGTTGGATTGTTCTTTTTTTGCTGCTGTTGGTTTTGGGGTGTTTTTCTGATTTGTTTGGTTGGTTTCTTCTGGTGTTGGGGTTTTTGGGGGGATTTTTTTTGGTTGTTTTGTTTGGTTTTTTTTTACCCTCTCTCAAAAAAAAAAAAATCCCCAGAGAACTAGAAGATTTGTGGAGTGACAAGAGTGATCAAAAGCAGACACAGGTTTCCTAGGCGAGAAACAATTAAGAATATCTTCTTACCTTTCAAGCTGAAGAAGAGTTGACTGGGAGGAAGTTGTGGTGATGGTTTATTTTGTTCAGAAGGCAGCCATTCTGAATCTCTTCCAGTATAGCTTCTTTGGAAGGATACAAAATTTGCTGGTCTGCTGGTTCGGAATCAAACAGTACAGAATTCTTCTTTGTGTGTCTTGTGGGTAATTGGTGGAACTTGTTGCTGTCAGGTATTCTTGATGCTAGTAGGGTCAGAGAGTGACTGGACAAAGCCCACAGAAGAAAAGGCATGCAGAGCTAGGAAGTGTTGGCTCAGCCACAAACTGTGTGAAGCTGGACAAAAATTTGGGAAAGTGTCCTTGTGGCTTACTTGGCTCTTAAATTCCTTCCCACTCATCTCTCTTGCTCACTGCTGGACACAAGGCTAAACAGATCTTCTTGGATAGATGTGGTACAGCCACTTTTTGTTGCTGTTCTGGGATTAAAGTTAGGGTTTCAATTCATGGGTTTTGTGCTCTGGAGAGACATTTTTGAGATGGTAAAACTTTGTGAGATAACTAATGAAAAGCAGCTACTTTTCTTCCCAGTGCTAGGAGGAGGAAGGAACAGTGGCACAAAGTCTGGCCGAAAACTGTGGCAACAGGAGACAGATAAGTGAAAAGCCAAGTGAGGGTAAATAGTGGGTCTTGTGGGAGACAGGTGTTTTTACACGTTACTGGTAATACTTCTAAACAACCTTCTGTTCTTTTCTTCTTGGCTTTTAAGGTAAGCATAGGTCTTGGATTTGTGAACAGATTACACTAATACAATCTTATTTTCATGTCTTTGAATTGTGACTAAGATTATAAAGTTAAGTGTGCAGATTTTAGGAATTACTGAAGGAATTTGCAAAGTGTGCAAAGTTTGCTAGGGTGTAGCTATTAATCATTTAATCTCTTACTGTTTCTACAACAAGATAGTGGTGCAGTTTAATACACAGAAAGTAATGAGCTGCTCGTGTATCTTTTCCTTTTCTTCATCTAACGTGGGAGTTTAAGCCTGCTTTGGTGCATGCCAGGTAAAGCCAGCACAGCTGCAGAACATGTGCTTCATTTTGTCCTTGGGTGCCCATCGGGTGCTGTGGTGGTTGTTCTCAGTCTGGGGGTAATGGGGCACTGCTGCTCCCTTACAGCTGGGAAACCGGGGCGGAGAGACTTGCCCAAGGCAACAGTGCATTGGGGGTACTGCCGTGAGTAACCCTGAAGGTTTCCTAAACCCTGTAGAGTTGTCACCTTGTTTAATAAGTTTTTCTTTCACACTGCCTATTCAAAAGGATTTCATACCACTTCATTATCTGATCCTGGCTAATACCCATGTCTTCAAGTCATCACACATCTTTGAGGAAACCACTGCCCTTGGGATTGTTTTGCAGCCTGGATTTTGGTGCACTGTGTGTTTATATTTTAGTTTGAGTCTGAGTTAAACTAAGGAATTGCTGATGAAATCGATGAATTAACTCATGAATGCAGGTCAGCGCGTTCGTTCTGTTTTCTTCCAGAGCGTTCAGTCCTTAATGACAACAGCTTTAGGCTTCCCTGGGACGTGCCCCCACTAGGCTTGTTTGTAGCTGAGCTCCTCTATTTACTGAGGTCCTTTTGCACAATCCCATTTTGTCTGGTGTGGAAGGATCCCCATTCTCCCAGCTGAAATTTGAATGAGCCCTCTGATTTTTGTTTTTAATGGCAGCTCTTTAAGGAATTCAAATTGACACAGAAGCCAGTCGTTCTTGTTTATTTTTAAAAATCTTCTAAGAGGTGGAGAATTCCAGCCATACAAATTCTGCTAATCAGCCATGCTGCTTTTACTTTCCAAAGCAAGCAGCAATTCCTGCTTTGGTCTGCAGTGTTTTTGCCATACTCTGTAATCTTAATTTGGGGGGTTCCTTCTATCTGTTTTGTTTGTTTTCCTTCTTTCCTTCTTCTTTCCTTCTTCTTTCCTTCTTCTTTCCTTCTTCTTTCCTTCTTCGGTATTCTTGTTCACTTTTAGCAGGTGCATGTAGTACTGTTCACGATAAAAAAAAATAGTGCAGAATGAAAAGAATCAAGGGTGAGGCTTTTATTAAAAAAAAAAAAAAAAAAGCTGAGGAGGAAGTTCACTGCTGAAAGGGTTATTGTAATCAAGTTTATCACGGGAGGTTGCTGTTGTGTAACAGAAACTCTAGCTTGTCCATACCTGCCTTCAAGCATTACTTAATGAAGAAAGAAAACAAACCTACCAAAATATTTATGAAATTCAATAAAATCTGTTCCCAAACTCCTATAGCTCAATGTGTTCTGACAGTTCAGTTCCTTGCTGGGTTGCTCTCTCCATTTATAGAAAGATCACATTTTTTAGAAAAGTATTTGTTGCTCAGAGTTAACTTGAGCATGAGCAGAGCAGCATTCATGCACGTCTCCCTGTTGGTTTAATAATATTGAAACTCATTTATTCAAAAACCACTTTAGCCAGGAACTGCCTAATGAACAAGACGTCTTCCTCTGAAAGTAGGATATTAAAAAGCCTGCAATACAGCCAAACAATTTTTTTTTTCCCAGTAAAGGTACACTGTTGGGGGTTAGAGGCTGGAGATCATCTGGTCTATGATTGTGTGGTTTCATGATCTGTGCTGAATGCTCAGTTAGTTCTTTCTCTTGCATGTAGGTTGCTGGCTCATCATCCACGTACCATTCCTTGATTAAAAACTGCCTGCGTCAATCCAATGCAGTCAAATATCCTAGCACACCTAGAGTTTATTCTCTCAATGTGTTAACATTGTTTATTGAGCCCTCTTCTAAAATGAATCTTCTCTGTACAACAATCCTCAGCAACAACTTCAGGCATATGCTTGGTCTCTGTCTTTTCTAGCAGAACTCTTGCACGCGGTGTATTTCTCAGCAGTTGTATGAATGGAGCTGTAGCAGTTTCACCCGTCTTTGTTCTTCCTGTCATTTGGTTCCCTTTTAATAATTCCAGGCACACCCTTTGCTGTTACATCAGCATCTGTATGTGATTCATGGATATCAGTGTTTGAAGAACTGCATCTGCTCCTTTCATCCGTACAAAACTGGTGGAACCGAGTCATGCTCAGTGCCCATTGAACCTGGTCCCCTGCTTCTGATGGTGACCTAGGGAGGGATGGAAGAGCAGGGAGCAGTGGTTCTCCCCAGAATCCTTTCACGTGCACCAGCAATTTGAGACCGGGACATTTTTGTACAGCAGTGGTAACGGTGCCCATCCTCTGCATGGCCTTTGTCTCTGGTATACACCCTGTACTCCGGCAAAGAAATTGTTCATGCAGAATTCAGCTTCGCTCTGCACAGAGTCTAACTGCAACACAGCTGTCTACCTTAGTTTGGCCATCTCACTTAGGTGGGGAAAAAAATGTGTTAACTATTTCTGAAGGTTTTATTAGTGGTAAAACACAGCATTACAGTGCACTTAATTTGCATGTGATAGTTACTGTAATAATTTCATGCTGCTGCAGGTGGGGTAATGATGAGGCAGATAGATGTTATGGAAAAGGGGAAAAAAAAAGACATGAAAAATATCCATCAGTAAGATTTGTTGGTGCGTATTTGGATGGGGTAGCCAGATTGGTAGAAGTGCATGAGAGTAGTGGATTGGTGAGGGCAGCACCCCAAACATGGAGAAATAACCTTCAGTCATCTTAGGAGTTTGGGCTTTCCAGTCACGTTAGGAATCACATAATAATTGGGTCACAAGGTCATTTAATTCAGCATTAAATACTAGTTTGAGTGTACAGTTCACAGCTGATTTGGTTGTTGCCTTTACTGGCAGATTTGTGTGCAGCCTGGTGGGCTGCATCCCACCTTAGGCAGGCAGGACAGCTTTCTGCTGCAGAGAACAGATGCAGCTCAGCTGAAGCAGCTGAGTAGCAGAAGCAAAGCACAGCGTGCCAGGCTCTGCAGAGCATTTGCTTGACTGCTGAGATAACTCATTTTACCTTAGCTAGTTCTAAAGATAGCTTGGGTTCCTGGCAATGTATGCCTCAATGCAGGCTTCATTCAGGGGTGTTTACACACATTAGGGTACCCACTTGGAGTACCTATTTGTGGTACTCGGATGGCCTTATTAACTTCAGACTAAATATCTTCTGATTTATGGACATGTCTTGCTTTAATGAACCAGCTTCTGGGTTCTGTTGCAAACACTCTTCCCGAAGCTTCATAACTTGATGTTTTCCAAATCTTCAGGTTAAACTCCTTTTTTAGTCCATTTCTTGAGAAATTTGGCACAGTTTTTCAAATTCAGTCTAGGCTGACTTGGTCTTCTTGAAAGTGATGAGGTTTGCTGGTATTCAGATAATTCCAAGCATATCTAGACTCTGAATTTCAAAGATCCCCAACGACATATAAAAAGCCAATAATGAAAAAGGGAAGTAGATTCCAGAATTAAATGGCTGTTAAAGGAATCTCATAGAGGGATGTCTGCTGCTGAACGCAGGCAGCACAGGGGAAGGTAGAGCCTTAGAAAACATGCAGGTGTGGGAAGAAAAAAATCTTTGGGTGGAAATTTGTGGGTAAAGGGATGATAAAGGGAACTGTACTAGGGAAAAGTACTGGAAAGGAGTATGATAGGGAAAAAGAAAAGATAAAAGGGAAGATTTAAAACAACTCTTCAATTCTTTTCAGAAAGATAGAACATAATCACAATAATAGAAACAGAACTGTGAATATATAAGTAATTACTTTTGGTTTCTTGTCCTGATACGGGAGGAGAAAACTGTCCATACAGTCATCTAAGAAGAGAGTCAGACCACATTTGAAACAAGAAGCTGTGGAGCCTGCAAGCGAATCTAGAAAGCCAGCCAATTATATACTGTTTTCTACTTGTTGATCAGCAACATTCTGATACTGTCCAAACAAGTAGGAGAGGCTGCAATCTTGGCTCACCCAAAACAATTACCTGCTGCTGTGATCTGATTATCATATTAATAGTTTGGCTCACCTGCTTCTGAAAACCAGGTGGTTCTTTTCTAACACAGGTGAAAAATTTCATGTAATTTTGAACGATAAAGGCAACTAATTTAAATAGTGTAATGAGTATATATTGTAATGAAAATCTTATACTAGACACTTCTTTACCAACTGGACATTATATATTCTTTCTCCTATACAAAGCTGAAGCTGGGGAGAGAGAAAAAAGAAAAGCATTAAGTAGTATTAATCTTTCACACTACTTTCTGTAGAAGACCTGAAGTTACCTATTTGTCATGTGTGAGAATGAGATACAAAGATTTTAAAGACAGAGCTGTTAAGAAGAGTTCTCCGTAACCTCTGTACCCATTCTGGATGAGTTATGGGCTCTGTCAGCATTGTTGATCAGTCTTGAAGAAATTCCAGCTTGCGAAACACCTGAAAGGGCTATCAGATGGCATGACTTTAAAAGGGTTTTCTGTCAGTCTTCCTGAAATTATTAAGTGCCCTCAAGGGCTTGTAACTGAGTTTTATATGTGGAGTGTTTCCCAGGTTCTCGAAACAAAGTGAGAGCTTAGTAACTCCGTGTGCTGATGGACAGGGGAGTTGTCCTGATATTTAACACAGAAACACAAATGCAAATAAGTAATGCAAAATCTTTTAATTTGTGATTGGATAAGTGAAAGTTGTACTTGGAGAATGTGTGGTGTGTGATCTAATCCCCTCTTGTCCAAGGACTCCTGCCTTGGGGTTTAATCATGAGGTGCTAGAGGCTTTGCTTTCACTGGATGGAAGCCCCAGCTCTGAAACTTGCTTTCCTAGTTGATTTGTTGTTTTTTTTGTTGCAACTTGTTTTATCACTTTGTTTGTTTTGCTGGAAGACATGCATAGCTGGGTAGAAAGTGATAAAGCTTATCAATTAGGAGGTATCCGTTATTGATCAGTTTGGAGGTATTCAGGGCAACCTGCTCTAGGTTGGACCCAGTTGGCCCAAGATTGAACCAGGTGACTTCTATGGCTCCCTTTGAACCTCAGCCATGGTGCAGGTCTCTGACTTTCAAGGCTGCTGCTTTGCTGTATTTTGCTTTTTCTTAGTACTGTTCTGGCATTTACTGTGCTTATTGCATGGAATTTGGGTGTTCTGTTTGTTTTAACCCTCCCAGTTAGTATGAGATTTTGCAGCATAAGAGATTCGCTGTATGAAATCAGACCTCCGTCAGAATTAGGCAGGTGTATGTGGTGACAGATAAGAATTTCCAGGGCAAGAAATGCTGTCTGGTCTCTTCAGTCCTCAACCTTCAAGCCTTCCAGCTCTTTGCTGTGATGTGTCTTGCTGAGATGTGATCTGTTAGGTTCAACTTACACCTACAGCTCAAAGCTCAGGCAATGGCTGTGTGCTCCTGGAAGCACAGGGTTCCATTCATCTTACATTCCTGTAACTCAGCTCTGCATTGTAGAGGCACGAGTTGTGCAGTCGATGATGTGGAGCTTGGGAGTTAAGCCTTGGGAAGCAGTAATTGATTTGGTTGGTCTTTGTGGTGGATTAGTGTGTCCTTCTAGAGCCACGTGTCCCAGTTGTGTTCACATCTCTTTATGAACACAAATTGACTAAGAACTGTGTCTGTTTGTTAACACCCTTTTAAAATGAGCCACATGATAGCTCTTGGTGTTCCTAGGACCTAGAACCTAGGACTGGAGAGCTGCCTCCTTAACCTGATGTGGTGAGAAAAGCTCATATATAAAGTGATAGAACCCTCAAATTAAGAGCTATGTACCTTAAAGTAGCTCTTAGTTAAATTAGATTTCAGATAACTTCACTGGTGATAGTTTAGTGTTTGAGAATGGGAATGCTTCAAATGACTGAATTCTCGGTGTCTTTATTGTCACCTGTGCTGTGCTATTAAGAAGCTACTAATTCAGCTGCTGTTCATCCAACCATTTCCTTCGTATCTAATTAGGAACATTGCTTATGTGACGCTTTTATTCGAATTATCTGGGACTTTAATTTTTCTCCAAATACACTGGAGAAAAGTGAAATCTGATTCAGGTTTTGTTTTGGTATTCAATTTGCAGCTGCTCTTTTAAGAGGAATGGGAAGCACGGTGAGCCTGAGCTTTTGCAGAGGTCCGGCAATGCGTGTTTTTCTTGTTTCTCAAGATAGTCACGTAGAAGCCTAAGTCACTTTTTAACACCGTTTAGAAAATCTAATGAACGACTTCCTAACTGTTACAAGAAGTTGGCATGTGTAATAGTGACAGTAGAATTATTCATTTGCTTAAGCATTTATTAATGCAATTAAGCAAGTCTTAACTGCAGTCTGGGGGGAGGGGGGGCGCTTAAAAAAAAAAAAAAAAAAGTAAAAAAAAGTATGGTAACACTCCAAAACTATAAAATGTGAACGTTGGCTACATAGCTTATGTTAAAAGAAATGAAACCAAATGATTGGATAAAAAGACATTATTTCAGTCTTACTGTTGTCATAAACATGATTGTTCTGTTCTCGGTCTGGTCTATAAAAACCAGAACCCCGAATTCATTCTTGATTCGGAAAGTTCTGAATCTGTGCACAAAGTGTAAACCTCTGCTATTAAAGGAAAGTGCTTAGGTTGCTCTGAAAGTAATGCCTCCTATTTAATTCCGTGGAAATTACAGTGAAGCATAGTAACACTGATAGAGTAAATGCTCAGCTACAAAACACCATTTTTCAACATAGTCACCACCATTAGCTATTAAATTCCATTTAATCATAAGAAATAACTTTTTTTTTTCTGTGGTGCAGGTAGTGAATAGCTGGAACAGCAGGTTGGCCACGCAGTCGTATGTAATTGTCATCTTTGGAGATGCTCAGAATCCAACTGGACATGGTCCCGGCCAACCTGCTGTAGCTGACTTGAGCAGGGTGCTGGGATCAGATGGTCTCCCTCCCAGCCTCACCCGTTCTGTGATTCTGTTATCTCATACCTCTTGAGATATTTCACCTTCTATTTAATTATTGTTTTTAAATGCAGTTT
The DNA here is from genome assembly GCA_016647715.1 of Pavo muticus. NCBI lineage: Eukaryota > Metazoa > Chordata > Aves > Galliformes > Phasianidae > Pavo > Pavo muticus. The sequence goes on from JACDJE010000175.1 coordinate 1,248,913, forward strand.
CAGTCTTAGAGCATCTGGAAATGTACCGATCCCTTCACTAAGAAGGCAATGGCTTGGCAGCAGGTCTGAACAGCATTGTTTTATTGGCATTATATACATTTTATGGGCCTTAAAAGTGGCTGGTGTTTCTCTTTGCAGTACTGCAGTTTGGCTCCATCCTTGCACGTGTGTTCAGTCATTCAGAGTGCTGAAAGAATGCGGTGTTTCTGTATTAAATAAGAAAATTCATTATTAAAATTAATAACAAATGCACCAACAGGGAAAATACATAATATGCTCTTAACTCTGTCTTTCAGTCATGGCCTGTATATGAAGAAGTCTACAACAAAATGGTTGAACTTGCAGCGTTTTTAGACCTGCCTCGCTTTCCAGATATAACAGACAACTGCTTTCTGCATCCAGATGTGTTGTGCATGAAGTACTTGATGGAAGCTAATTTACCTGGTAAATATTTTCCCAAACCTGAATCGATAACATTTTTCTTCAGTTTATTAAACCCCAGCAAAAAGACTTAAATTATTACTCTTAAAAGTGCCTCCTCTTTTCCTTTTATTTTATACATGCTTAAGCTTGAACTGAAAGATAATTTCTATAGACAGTGCCTCCATCAAACATCCAAGTAGGTTCTGAAGGCCCAGATATGCAGGGCTCTCTGGTGCTGACTCTCTGAGGCTGTTGAGTGGATGCTTTGTTTCACATCTTTCAGTAGCAGTGTGAACTAAGAGCTCCTAGTGGAAGTCACCTGGTTTAATAACTTTAGATCAGTGGTTCATGAAATTCAGCACTGAATGGAACCATAGTATGCAATGTTGAACATGTGTTCTATGATACTATGTGTCAGCAATAATTTAGTATTAACGAGTGATGCTATGTGAGAAAACAGCCCGTCTCGGTTGGTTGGTCTGGTTTAGGTTTGAAAGAACATACTGCATAAATATGAAATATTTTTCTTTATTCTAAAATGAAGTCTTGAATATTGACCTACCAAAGAAAGACCGATGACTGCCAGTCTGTGAGCAGTGTCTGCTGACCTGCCCTGCTGCTGTCACATGCTGCTGTCTCTGGAGATGCCTTCTGCAGACAAACAACCTGTAAACTGAGATTTTTTTTCCTAAACGACATTCTAGCAATTAATAGTTTGGAGGTTTCATTTTCTTATTTAGTAATTAGCTACACTGAATAAAACAACTTGGCTATTCCATCTGCTGACAGCTAGTGAAGAGAAGACAACCACCCCACCAGATGTAGGACTAAAATGCTGGAGTAGGAGCACTATTTTTGTTGCTTTACACCGGTGCTGCAGTAGAGCCTATAGAAGATCACTTATTTTTCACATTCTGAAGTGCCGATGGAATCAAAGAGAGGCTAAAAATTTGGCATTTCCAGGTTAATTACAGAGAAATAACATTCTGAATTCCCTTTGGAAGTTAGTAGAAGAGAAGACTCTGTTGTCCTTTACTCTTTCCTTGCTACTGAACTTTTTGTCACATAGAAGTATCTTTTTGTTTTGGTTGTTACTTTCTGTGTGTGAATGGTTTGTATTTTTCTTTTATAAATGGAAAAAAAGATGATTGTTGTTGTTTCTACTCCTAAGATGAATTGGCGTTTCTTCTTAAGACAATGAATAACAATGAAAATGTGGGCTAAATGATCGAAAGTACAAGAAAGTGTATCGGCAGCTCTTGCAAGAAGATTTGTTTTGGAAGTGCTTTTACACTTTTCAGATTTTATTTAACTTATACTGTTATGTATGAGAGGATTAAATACTGGTTTGCAGTGAGCTCTTTGTAAGCAGCAAGAAAATACAAAGTAGAGATGGATTAAGATTGTACTTAGTCATACGTTGCTAACCTTTGTGGAATCCGATGGTGATGTAATCGCCACCTGTATTTCTTGCTGAACAGGAACAGTGAGAAATTTGGGGGATTTGTATCTGTGAAAAATAAGCATGGAGTAATACAAGGCTGTGTATTTCGGAGCCGCAGCTGTATGGGTTTGGTACAAACCATGGCAGCAGGTGCAATTAGCCCTTACAGGTCAGCTCCAGGTTGAACCTTAGCAGGGAACGCCTGCTTTGTGCCCAGTGCTGCAGTGCCCGGTGTGCTGGGCTCCGTGCCCAGCCAGCTTCTTTAAGCAGCCCCTGGTTCTCCTAGTGCTGCTATGGCCTGGCTCTGATCCCACATTTGTTTTAAGCTGACAGACAGAAAAAAAAGGGGGTTGACAGATTTTTGGCTTTGGGTTTGTTGTTTTTTTTTTTTTTAAATTAGAGTTTAACTGTTATTAGGTATATAGTTAAGATTTACTTTCCCGGAACAAAGTTCAGGATGACATAATGACATCTTTAGAATAACATTAAGATGATATTAAAGATGTTTTATTCTTTTTCCCTGTGAATGTGTGTCAACCGTTTTTATTATAATTGCAGCAAAGATTACCTACCATCTCTGAAAACATCTAGAAATGCTTTTCAGCCTGAGAAAGATGGCTAATTGTCCCAAAAGACAGGAGTGGTATTTTCCTCTAATGAACACTATTTTGCACTGCAGAAGTATTTTTACCTTCTTTCAACTCCTTTTATACTGTGATTTGTATTAACTAGATGAATTGCACAACTGGACTTGTCGTGTGGTGAAAAAGACTTCTATTGGAGAAGTGGATTTCCTGACTCTCACGCCTGGAAATAAATCAACAAGGAAAGTGAAATATGATGTCCTTGCAGCAGCGGTTATTGTGGTGGTTCTAAAGTTACTGTTTTTATTAGATGATCACTATGAGTGGTAAGTATGCAGGCAGCTCTCTAACAAAGCCCAAACTTTTGTACAGCGTAAATAACTTTGATGACCCTTTCTTCAATAATGTTGAACTTGTAGTATTTTGGTAAAGTTCAGTAGCATAAAACATGAACCTGAGGGCATTTTAGACTTTGAATGTTACTTATTTTTACAAATCAGCAGTTTGAAGCTGAAACCTGGAAGGAAAATTAGGGTGTATTTTTGTCAGCTGCATTTGAAATTCATGTGAAAATTACACTGTTTGGGTCTACAAAAGAGTCTGAGTTTTTCTTTCTTTCTTTCTTTCTTCCAGGTTGCTCTCACAGTTCTCTGCAGAAAGAAATAAAAATAACAAAGATGGTGAAGGTACATAAATATTGTAGTAGAAGCAGCCTTATGATTTTCTAAACCAAATAGCTTTGTAATCAGGCTTAGAAAGACTTAATCCTACTGATCATTAAAGTGATTTTGTCATTTATTCTTTTCAGGCAGTTCTTTAAAGATGATTTAATTCTGATAGTGATACCTAAGAAGAATATAAAGATAGAGAAGTTTGTACGTACTTGACTGGATATGTTTCTGCTTTTCCCTGCTCTCTTCTCCTTTTTGTGCATGTTAGGTGAAGGTGAATGGTTACCTCGTAAAGTGGGAATGCACTTTGATCGTAAATAGCAGATACTTATTAGGGGCATCCAACCACATTTATGATAAAATCCAAACTTGTTTAGTCTTGTTAAATAAAATGTCTTAGTGTGTAAAATATTTGAGATGTAATCTATTTTCTTCTTCCAAATAATCCTGAGAGAGTGTGGAAAAGCTAGCTGCAATTAAGATAGAAAAGATAATGGTGTGAACGTAGTTCTTTGAGGGCAGAAAGACCAAATCAAAGATTAGAAATCCTCAGGAAGATCCTCTCTGACTTTATCCAGATCACAGTTGAAGACAAGATCAAAGATGTGTTGCAGTGATTTATGTTTTAAGCCTCATGTCATTTTTTTTTGTTCATTTTTACCCTTCTGTTACATTTATGTCAATAACAAAAATGAGCGTTAGTCATACAGGAATTTATCATCACCGCTGTATCTAGAGACAGTCCCCACTGACAACTAAAACCTGTAATTCTCATTTTAAGTGGATATTCCAACTTACTTTGGATCTTGTTATTTCATTTTTGTTTCCCTTCAAAACTTCAGGCAGTAGTGACCCGAGTAGAAGTTGCACAACTGCTTGCGAGCTGAGGCTCACAGCCATTAATGTCTTAATAGGGTTTCTCTCTTATTAACAAGTCTCGTTGCCTTTGGGAATTAACAGCTCATTCTTTGCCCACTTTTTTTCCTTTGAAATCTTCTGGTGCAAAACAATTCATGTGCTGTGTTCTGTTGTCCCCGTTCTTCAGCTGTTGGAGTGGCAGCAGGCAGCTGATGTGATAGTGTTCTGTTCAGGCATTGATCAGTGCCAGAGCTCAGCACTGCCCCTGACACTCTTCCAAGCTTAGTGTGCTCAGACGAATAATGGCTGATACTGCATTGTAAAGATCCAGCGTGTGCTAGCTGTACTTTCAATACAACTATCCTATCTCTAGTCTTTTTTTTCCTCTATATAAAATATTTCAGCTCCTACTGTTTTTCAGGACAGCCTGGAAGCTGTGCAGTAGGTAGTCGCAGCTTCCTTGCGTGTGTCTGTGAGTGTATGTTCTGCAGACTGCACATGTACACAGTGCTGTTTCTGCTCAAATAAAATGTGATTGAGGCATGCGTATATGCGTGAGTGCATCACAGAGCTGTGCGTCTGCCAGTTGACTCAGCCATGTGAATGCAGGACTAGCAGTACCAGCCAGGTGAACGATTAGTGTCGTGTCCCTGACAGCAGGCTTCCTTGTGACAGATGTTGAATAATTTGTATTAAGATAAAGATAAAAATTCTTTTTTCCCCATGGACCAACCTCCCAGCACCCTCTGTGTAGAGGAGTTCAAAACAGAATTTTATCCATACCATTGCATTTTAATAACTACTGACGGATCTTTCTTCCCTTTGTTTGTCCATTTGAGGCCACCTATGGTTCTAGTTTGTAAGGCCTCTCGTGGCAGGATAACTTGAATAGCAAACGCATAGAAAACGTACAGAACTTTGCTTATAAGAACAGTATATTCACCTTCAAAACAGCTTGCCAGCTAGCTCTTTAGAAGTGAGCATGATGCAAGCATCCATGCAGAGCAACTGGGGTGATGGGGAAATGCAAAGCCTGGTTAATTCACGGTGCAGATAATACACCCACGGATAATAAGAGTTGGTTATTTAAATGTATCCTACGCCATAGTTCTGTTTGCAGTTCTTATACTTATTCTACCCTGTTCTACTTCAATCCTGTGCCTCTTTGGAGTATCAGCAGTAAACATGCTGCTGGAATGCCTTATGCCTTAACATTTTTGCACGCACTGGTATGTATTTGTTCACTTATCAATGAGTGAGAATCCAGTGCTCAAAATATGTGGGACACTGATACACAGTGAATACAATTGTCTGGATTATCCTTCTTGCCCTGCAGCATCTCGTGGGCAGCAGGATGGATGGTGGGGGATTGACGCTGTTTCACCTCCTACATCTGAGCTTCAGAACTTGTTTAAAACTAAGCTTCCACAGTTTCATTAATTCCTTGAAGTCAGATTTCAAACAGAGGAAGACCTGTTAGTGTTGTGGAGATCTAGCTCAGGTAGTAATTACACTTAACTTTCAGAAAGGAGGGAGAAGGACAGACTTCTCTAAAACTAGGAGACGTATTCTGAGCAAAGGTGTTTCGTCCCTGTTATGCTGTTCCTTTCCTGCATTTCTGCTTTTCATTTTCTGTGTCTTACAGAAATGTTGGATTAAGTATATTTTCTATAAGCAGAGGGAATTTAAGATTTGCCTACAGACGGGAGATGCAGAGTCCAACTGCATGGTGACCACATTCTGTGTATCACATTTTTCACTCCTTCACAACCTAAAACTAAAATACGAATGTTTTATTCAGGTGCTCCATATTTCGAGTTCAAAAAGTGGTACAAGGTTATAAAATGTACCTTGGATGTGGAGCAAAAAAAACTGGATGAAGAAAAAGCCAAGTAAGAGATTTTTAAGTACTTGATAATGATAATAATAATATCAAGGTAGACGATTTTAAGTGAAATCCTGACCCTCACGAAAGTTCAGAATTTGCTCCATCTTTCCATCCAGCACACTGAGGTGAACAAAGCGATTCCATCTGTATCTTAATTTGCTATTTACAGTCATGATATTTATCCAACATATTAATTAAACACTTTCTGTGACAAGTAGCTTATACAACTGAACGATTAACCGATTACAGTAAATCTAGGCTTACATGCCTCCATTTATCTATGCAGAAAGTCTGCTATTTCTGTTGGAGGAGGCGGCTTTTAATGGTGTTAACAACAGATTATTTTGTTCTTATTTTAATAGCTCTACTTAATTAAAAAATTATTATTTTACATGCTTTCTCCAGCTTTCTTTTTCCTAGCAGTTTTTATTTCTCTTACTTGTAGGTATCTGTGGAAATGTGAAAAGCCACTGTTTTATTCAGTCAAGAAGAAATCTAAAATCCTTAGGAGAAGACGTGAGTAAACTCCACCTCTTTCCGCCAGCACAGAAGTCTGCTCCAACTTTTCCCATCATAGAAATTCTGACTGTAATAATATTTACATCTTAAAGTACTTTCCCTTCAGTCTTTCATCTCTGGGCACAATGAATGTAGTACTATTTTACAACCCATGGCTGGAATTCTTCAATAAGACGTTTTCCTCCTGCTTAACTGAAATTGCAGCCTTCATCGCGACCTACTTAACGCAATCTCAGAATTAGTACTTTGTCCTCATCTCACTCATCTGTCAGCTGCCTTCGTATAACTGTGCTCTTCATCATTTTTTGTTCTTCTCCCATGGCTTTTCAACTCTTCTCTCCTTCCACGTATACATCCTCCAGTTTGTCCTTGGGGTAGGCCCTTCTGTCTCTCTTCTTTCCTAGTTACTCTTGCAGTCTTCTACAGAAAGTGAGGAAGATTTCTCTGAACGTGGTTTTGCTTGAACAGCTGGCTGTTCATGGTCAGAATGAAGGTCTATCCATTTTAATATATATGGAAGTACCTCTAAGAAATCAGGGAATGACTTGGTTCGGAAGGGACCTTAAAGATCATCTAGTCCGAGCTCCCTGCCATAGGCAGGGCTGCCACACACCAGATCAGGCTGCCCAGTGATTTGGTTTTACTTTTCTGTTTAAAACAAACAAAAAATCCACCAAACAGAAACAAACAAACAAAACCAACAGACTGCACTCATCTGTGTAAATAGGAGAACAGGGATTTTATTCGACTAAATAAAACCTGAGGTTCTTCATTCTACATTCGATAGTAGTAAGCGACAGGTAATGGGGGAGAGGTGTTAATGTGGCAAGTGATGTTTTTCTGTACTCATCCAGTTTCTGGAAGTGACTGATCCAGGAACTTTTAAGCTCATTTTATACTCCTGTTTAGTTTGAATAACTCATGTTAGACTTACTGTGCAAGAGTGCATTGGGTTTTTAGTCATGTTTTTATGCTTCAAAATTCTATAGGGGCGATCCTGCAGTTAAGTCACATTCTGTGGAAAAGCATATTTAGGTTTGTTTATTTCATTCTGAAATGGTTTCCTCAGGAGCCCTTTAGTTCCCCTGTCAATAAGAAAAATGAAAAATCATTTGTTGTTCATTAATTCCGTGCCACTCTAGATTCCCCTTCTGGTTCTGCTTCTCTTTGAGATAGGAAAGGACCAACTGGATTACTGAGCTATTGCAGGCAGGAATCTCACATCCTGACATTTCAACAAGGCAAGATTCATCTTAAAACAATTTTTAAATAGTAGAGACAAAGAATGCCTATACAAAGGGTGCCCTAGAACCATACTTGTACAAATCATATTAACACCAGAACTTCTGGCTCATTATTTCTGGACAGTTTTCCTGTTCTTGTTCTGGAAGTTTCTTTTGCCTGTAATAGCTTTTTACCCTTTCTATCATTTAGCATATGCTTACATGTAAGATACGGGTTACAAAAACCTTCCTCAGCTTTGATTTTTATGGCTGATTTTAGTGAAACCATCATCTTTTCTCTGGAAAGGTAGGCATCCCTTTCCCTGGATCACTTCAAGATATCTTTCTTGCTTTTTTCCAATTTATGAATGAGTTTGTTAGATACAGGTCATAAAAAAAGCTGGAGCTCCAGCAACACTGTTTTCTAGCTGGCTTTTTATCCTGGGGAAACAAGGCTTGGTGGCCATGTTGTGTGTGCTGACCTGTCACCGCACCGTCTTTCCCTTCTGTCCATCAGTGTCAATTAAGTATGAAAGTTTGTCATTCTCACTCACATTTGATATGGGGGTTAGGAGTCCCAAGGGTGTGCCCATGGGCTTCTGAAAGGGTGGGAATAAAAAACAGAGAAACCCTATAAAATCCTTATTAAGAAGAAGAAAAACTTCTAAAACATATGACAGAAATGAATTTTAAGTACAATGGAGGAAAGCACAGAACTTTAAGCTTTCTCAGGATTCCTTGCAGGGGGTTAAAAAAAAAAGTAAAGGGCACAAATACCATCTTATTTCTTTGCAAATCACCTCAGAACAATGTTCCAAAACTTAGTATTTCTGCCTTGTGGGATTATTATCTTTTTCATCTCATTTCTATTTGTACAGAAATGGTTGAGAACTTGCAAAATCAGTTTGGCAAGCTGTCTGGTTCGGTGCGACCTGCAGGAAGGCCAAATCCGTCAAGTTTTCAGTTAAGCTGGTCTGAAGAAAACACAGATGGGTCTTGTTTTCACGGGCACAGCCTGAAGGGAATTTTGCAAGAAAAACGTGGTTTACTTACAGCCATCAACACTGACTATTGGCTTTGTACACTTAAACTATGTAATGAGAAGTAAGTATTAAATTTTTGTTAGTTGTGTTTTGTAAAATCCTGTTGATGGTAAAGCACAGTGTGTGTATGTATGTAGATCTCTTTTTTCCTTTACAAATGACATGTGGATTGTGTACACAGCTATGTGTTCACGTACAGTTGAAATCATTTCTGGAAGGGGGTGTGTGCGGAGTGCTTGGTCTTGGATTGGGAGTAGACATTGTAATATAAAGAGTGATCAAAGCGAGCTTTTGAGAAGAGAGGAGATGAGACAGTCAGCAACTGAAGTCACATGGCAGGAGCAGCAGCTAAGTAGAAATATTCACTTCCCTCTTTGTAGTACTTCAGAAGCTATTACACCACAGCTTTTAAGAGAATGAGAAAACATCCATTCCTCTCTCTTGTAAGTCAGAAAAAAGTGTTGAAAATTCATTTTAAAATCACCATGCTGCTTTTTTCACGGCTTCAATCCACATCAGCAGTTAGAGTTTAAGTTAGCAGTTAATGCCTCCAAAGTGTACTTCAAAATGAAGTGATTGGGTGAGAAAAGGGCGCGAACACTGAGCTATCTTTGCAAGCAGCCTGGAAAAGCAACATAAGAAATCTGGGGAAAGAAATCCTCTTGTGCTCTTAAAGTTGTTTAGTGGCTTTCTGTACTAGAGATCTGTGCCCAAATCCTGACTTAACAAGTGTTAAGATATTTTTTTTCACCTAAGCGTTTATCAGAACAATCGTGCTATTTCTTAGTACAGTTATTTGCTTCCAAGGACCTAAATAGCAAGGACAATGACAGGCCAGGTGATCTAGCCTTCCTTGTGCAGGTTGAGGTACCTTAATGTGAAATGAGTGTTCATTTGTGTGCTGCTGAATAAGTGTTGAATGACATCTTAAGTCTTTATCTGAACATGCGTCTAAATGTCACGCTTAAGAGAGCAGTAGTCCCTACAAAATCTCAGTGATACATTCCTGATTTTTAAAAGATTAAATATTACCCTTGAAAATAACTGCCTTTTACATGTGTGCAGTCTTTTGTTGTTTTTTAGTGGATTTATTTGCTTATCTTTATTTTCCTTTTTCACATTGCCTTTCACGTATCCACCGTGACAGAAATGGGTTGGAATAATGTAAACATAGTGTTATATTACAAGAGCCTTGGTTGTATGGATTCATTCTTTTGTATGAATAAGAAGCTTTTTCTGCCTTTTTTTTTAAGGGAGGGGAGGTAATAATCCTTTTACCACGGATTTGCGTAAATCTTACATACACACTGAATGAGTGGATATTTCAGCGTATGTTTGCGTGAATAATCTTTTCATGCAAAGTCTGTTTTTAAGCCTGCATTTTCATATGTAATGTATTAAAATGATTATGGCAAACTGTATTAGCCTTCATGAAACAAGATTTGAATTTAAACTCTTACCGGCTAAATTTCCCATTATATCATTTGCAATGCAAGTAATTAATTATACATCTAACACTTACTTAACTTTGGTGAATGACATCTACTCCCTCAGATATGAGGTTCTATCCCATGCAAGTGTATGTATGTATAAAAACAAACTTCCAGATTCTCTAAAAATCAGCATGGTCTAACTGGGACTGCTGGAGTGCTTTAGTGGTAGGACTGAAGTATTTCAGTGGGCAAAACTGAGAGCGGTTAACTGTTGGGTAAAATGTTTCAACGTTTTACTTTAAAACTTTTCTTTTTAAGCTGAATTCTAAGTTAGTTGGGTATATAAGTGTGTAGGTTGCTCTAAAAGTAACACCTCCTATTTATTTCCATGGAAACTACAACAGATACAAAGAGCGCAGTAACGCTATTTGAGCAGATTCTCAGCTCCAAAACCCTGCTTTTCAAAATAGTCACCACCACCAGCCATGTATTTTCACCAGTGATGAACAAGAGCCTACATGCCACATTCATAAAACTCTACACCAACGGAGGTGACTCACTGTTTCATAGCTGCTATGACAGCACTGTTACTAGGAAAATGTGGCCGACGCGGTCCATCTTTCATTGGCCCAGACAAATGGTTGGTGGTAGGATAGTCCAGCCAAGACTGGTCATGTGCTTTATGGTCTTCAAACTGGTGTGGGGCCTGGAGTTACTGTGTTGCAAGAAAAAGGTTGTCTTCTCTGGTCTGACTTTAGAAGTTTGAACCTTCTGCTCAGTCAGCCTTGCAACGTAGCAGTCAGAGGTGATGGTTTGTCCAAGTTCAGGAAATCCAGAAGGATCACCCCTTTCCTATCCCAGTAGACAGTGCACATCACTTGACCTGCTGAGAGCAGTGTCTTGAACTTTTTCCTTCTATGGAAAATTCATATTGCCACTCCTTGGACTGCCATTTTGACTCTGGCACATAGTGGTGACACCACATCTCATCACTAGTAATTGTATGATGCAGGAAACTGTCACCTTCAGCCTCGTATTGGTGCCATAGGTCCTGACAAACTTGCATACAGCATTCTTTCTGTTCCTGTGTACATCTGTACGACCCTCTTGGTGCAAATTCTGCAATATTCCAACATTGCCACTTACTGTTTCCAGAGCATAGAAGCCAATGTTAAGCTTGGAACACACTTCCCTGGTCAGAATCCACCAGGTCACACAGATGAGCTGTTTGTTAGAGACACTCTTCGTTTCATGGTGTGACAGCTGTTCATGGCCATCCAGAACACGGCTTGTCTTCCTTGTTGCTATTGCCATTGCTAAAACACACCACCATCTCACTGTACTCACATCCAGTGTTTGATCTCCCTCGTTATTTTGAGATGATAAAGTATTATGTGTAAGGAGTGTTAAGAAAAACAGATGGATCTTTCCCTTATTGCATCACAGATTAAAATGTATTGGAAATTTTGTAGCTCTTTAGAGATGCTCGTAGTGTAAATAGTACAAAATGGGACAGTGGTGTGTTTATGGCTGTGGTTTGGGACTCTTGTGAAAAGTGTAATGCCAGTTAATCAGATAGGTGCTTTATAATGTTGGTGTAATTACACATTGCCTAAAAATATCCAGTGTAATTTCCCTGCCCTCCCAGTGAAAACTGAGCTCTGACAACCAGACTGCCATAAGAGTTGTAGTTGCTGAAACTCAGGGTTAAGACTGGAGCGTCACAATATGTTTTAATTCCTGTTAGCCAAAAAATGCAGGTTTGGTTCAACCAACAGCACTCATAAATGAAGGTCAAACTTAGCAAATGCTTAGCGTGGGTTATGGAGTCACCTGGTTTGTTCTGACACTGCTGAAATGAGTGGTTTAACTTGGTTTTTGTAAGCTGGCAGCTTTCAGGCAGCGTGAGGACAGATTGTGTAGGACAGGCTTTGGTGTGAGAGACCTACATTCAGATTTCTAATCTGCCAGGCTTCAGGAGGATTTAAACAGTGGCTTCACTCCCTGAAGTGTGACTCCCATGGCTTTCATGACACTCCAGAATAGTGTATCCGTTCCTCCAGTTTGAGGTAAAATGTAAATGGGTTTTGGGCCAGAGGGAGAGAGCAAATGACTCTATAGTCTAGTAATTAGCACACTTGCCCATAAATTGGGACAGACAGGTTCCAGTCCTTGTTCTGGTGAATATTTAAGACCGCTGCTCTGAATCAGACAGAGGGGAAATGGAAGCTCTTCTTCTCCACATCCCAGGGCAACGCCTTGTAAGCGAGAGGATGCACAGGGTTTAGGCAGGGATAGCACCTGAGTCTTCATATGAATGTAAAAGGTTTTTTAATTGAAACAGCTGGATGTCATGCTATTTTGAACTCCTCTGGGTTTTTTTCAGGACAGAACTGACATGGTAGATCAGAATTGTGGTTTAGACAGTTCATAAAATGTTGGTATTCTTCTCTAATTACAACTGTGTATATAAATGTTAGCAAAATTCTAACTAAATACACTTGTAATACAGGGCTTTCTTTTTTCCATCCTTTCTTTTCAGATTGTGTGGTCATCTGGCTCACTACAAAGAAGAGGACTTTCCCAAGAGTTACCATTTTGTACTGAGACTTTTCTCCTTTCTTCTGAGGATACAGCCCTCCTCCATCCATGAAGAGGTGTGTGCGATAGAACACAAACTTTTTAATAAAAAACTCTATAAAAAACCAAAATACAGCAGGAGCCTAAGGAAGTAAAAAAAAAAAAACACCAAATATTGTAGTATTAAAGCTTTGTGAATTGGTTTGATCCCAAACCGTGCTATTCAAACTGATACTGATGCTTTTGCCTGCATGGGAATCTGTTAAGGTTTTAGTGCTGACGTCTACTACTGCAGTTTAGCTGTAGTGTCATGTTATCCATAATTTAAGTTGCTGGTTTCCAGCTGTGAGCTACCCGGGAAACCTTTTACCAAGATTTATTTTCTCACTTTGCAGCAGGGCTGACAGGAAGCTATGAAATTACCATTTTTTCACATAATTGTACATGCTTTGAATGTACTGGATGGCACACTGGCATCTAATTGCATTGCAAGGCTTTGCAATTAAAATGCTACTTATTTTTTTACTGACTTGTATGACAGCAACTTCATTTCTAGAAAGTAGTGTTTCCTTTGTTTTGAAAGAATGTGTTAACAAATAAAAGGAGCAGGCGGACAATGTTTTCTGTGCAGTGAGTTGTGTTCAGCCTTTGTTTCTTAGCCGTCTGTTGTGGCAGTTCTGGCACTGCTTTCAACATTTCCTTGCATCCTGAGTATCTCCTTGTCTCTTCTTAAGCCTGAGCCTCTCGTTCAAGTGTAAACCTTTTGGGTCCATGTTCCACTCCAGGCTCCACAGCTTTTGTAGCTTCTTTTATACCTGGAACCCTCCATCCTGTTTCTTACACAACAGTGCCTGCCAGGTTCTCTTGTCGCTCTTCTTTCACAGCGCTGCTTCTCTTCTGTGTTGTACTTCATTTCTTCTGACCACTTTGTATCATAGCACCTTCACCAGTTGTGCCTCAGCCATTCTCCCAGTTTCTCATGCTCAATCTTATTTATGCGCCATGTTTTTATTCTATCCCAGACAACGTGTAAATGAAGTTGGTTGCAACCACTACATGAAAGACACCATAACATATGCGTATGTTGAACAGAGATGTTGAGTAGATATACAGATGAGTAATACTGCTTTCAGTTGAATGAAACAAAATCCAGTAACTCCGCCTGTCAGTACAAAGTATAGCAGTTGCCAAATACGCTTGATCAATAACACAATCAGCAGCTGTTTCTAGGTGGTGGTACAGACAAAAATGCTGTCTGTGGACTTTTTAAGTAATAGCTTCTTTCCTGAACGAGGCTTGGGCTGCGGTGAGGTGTAATCTGAGCAGGCAATCGGTTCAGAGGGTAGACTGAGTATGGTGGAAGGGGTTTCACGTCTCTTGCAGTGGAGCTGTTGACTAAAAATTGGGAACAAGAGAATGAATGATAGGATGTACCACCCTACCTGTCTGAAAGTAAGTGGTAGAGCAGTATTTCAAGCACAGGTGGAGCAGGCAGGAATGTGTAGGAGGGAGGGAGGGAGGCAGGCTATCAGAGGTAAGCTTTAATAGTTATTTGGTTATACTGGCAAGCAGGGGGGCTTCACAGGCTCAGAAGAGGCAGGGAGCAGGACACAGTGTGCTGATTTAAGGTTTGGGTGAAAGTTTTTACTTTTCTAGACATTTTAAATAGTTCTTGTAGAACAGGGACTTAGAGCAGCAGTCCTTTAATGTGATTGTGATGCTCAGATGGGAAAGTACTGTTTTAGCCATACAGAGGCAAACTGTGTTTTGTGATGGAAGGAGCAGAGTGAGCTGTTACTTGCGTCAAGTATTTCTTAAGTGGGGTAGGTCAGTGTGTCTAACCACATCGCCATGTGCTGGATACCTCCAGGCTTGTGATGCCTTGAACTGGTGATTGCATTGATGGAATGTACCAACTGAATTGGACGTTGTGTCTGTATTTTAGAATTAGCTGCTTGTTGTTATGTTTGACCTCACCTGAGTGAATTGCTGAAGTCTGTCAATATTGAGAAAAACCATCTTCTGTTTTTGTTCTCTGTGTTTCTATGAGTTAGAAACCTACAGAAGTGTTAATGCTTTCAACAGTGCTTGCTCCAACTACTGAACATATCCCATTTGTTTTACTGTAGTATTTGTTAAAGTTTGGAATTAGCTATCTAAAAGACACTTTATTATACATAAAGGATTCATTTAATTCAGAGGTCTTTATTTGAAAGACTTACACACTTAATTATAGGTACGTACTCCTTTTAAAACTACTGTAGTAGTAAAATCTCAGCTTCATAAATTAAAAATATTGTACTCGTTACATTGTTACAAATGTAACAGAGCTCCCTTAGATGTTAGAATAAATTAAAGTTGTACTTTAATAAACTGGAATAAAGCTTGCAATTAAGCATCAAGAGCCATGTGCCTCCTGGACACATAGGTTAAGAGTCAGATTTAAAAGCAAAAAGGGTGTGCCTCTCAAATACTTAATGTTAGTTCTACCCAGTGTAATCAATCGACACTTATGCCGGAGTAATGGTGTTTAAGAAGCTGATGAGCCACGAGAGTGCCTTATCTTCAGCCGAGTGTAGCTGAGCTCTCTTGGGACAACTGCTTTGAGTCCACTGAATGTAACCCTGGGGAGGAGGCGTTGGTTGAACAGCTGCGGGCGGGTGGCTGCAGGGCAGGGTGGCTGCCACAGCCCGTTCCAGCCGCTTCTTCCTCCTGCCTCGAAGTACGGCTCCTTTCTGTAGCTCTTTGCTGAAGTTCTGAGTTTTCCCTGAGCTTTCTGAGATGTACATTTTTGTATTTCTTCCCTTGGAAATTCAGGTCTCCAAGCGAGGAGGTTTGGTTTGGTTTGGTTTTTTTAACACTAGATTTCAAATGTTCTTCTATAGATTAAAGCTAAGTGGTTTTTTTAAAGCTTAGATTAAATGCTATTTTCTATCATTCAGAGTACAAATACAACCATACTTTAAGACTTTTCTTAAATAAAGCAACCTTTCTATTGATTCTGTGGAGAACTATCAGACATGTAATTTTCTTTGGAAGTTAGTGCCAACAGAATTGGAATTTTACCTTACTAGTTTTTCACTGCCTCTGTGTGTTTGCATTTTTGGTACCAACTTAATCTGTCACGTACTCTTTTCTTTCTCAAGTTCCTACCATTTTCCAGACATGAAGCAGAGATGTTCGGCTTTATCCTCTTTTGCTGAGGGCCCTGAACTTGATTTAACAAGAGAACGAGCATCAGCAAAGTCCCGTGCCTGTAGGCAGTGCTAGCCTAATTTATTGTCAATAATGTGTTGTATGGGCTCTGCTGTAATTACATCTTTCCTAACCTATTTGTAGCACGTCCATTGAAACAGCTGTGTTTGGAAGATTTGGCAAAGCTTCATGCAGTGTTGCAGGCAACACAATGAGTAACTCACTTCCTTGTAACTTCCTGGGAAGCTCAAAAGTTCCTTCCCCTAAATGCTTAATGCCGAGTTTTCTTCCTGGATGGATAAATAAGACTCTTGCTGAAATGTTATTTTAGACTGTTTATGGGATGTTGTCAAAAGGATGCTTTTGCAGGGCCAGAAGCAGAAGGTCCTGGACCCACAGGCCTTTTGGGAAAGGTAAAGTCTTACAAACGTGAAGTCCTGGATAGATGTCTGCTCCATGGCTAATCCATCCCTTTCCTGCATCAGGCTGAGATGTTTTGTGCTGCATCAGAGGTATGGGAGAGTCAGGATAACTTTGTTTGAGGAATCTCACATTTTGGTCCAAAAGGAAATGGGCTTCCCAGTACATGTGGTTGTATGTTAGTACGTGGATTGGCCAAAGCAGCACGTCTCAGTGCTTTGTCTTTGCACCAAGAGCCGAATGCTTACTTTCACCATCTCTTCCAGGGTTATTGGTCTCATTGCTGTGAAGCTGCTTTGCTCCTGGCCTGGTTATGTGCAGGAGGGCAGGAAGGGGATGCCAAGGTGTGGGAACAGGCATAGATGAAAGAGCTTTTCTCAGCACTGCATGTGCTAAACAAGAGACTGAGTAAGGTTTGGCAGAAGGCGAGATGATGAGTGCTCGTGTCCTCACAAGAGGTTACAGCTGTGCTTGTACAACTGCTACTGGCGGTACTTTGAGAGCCAGAGTGCTCCTCCCCACTGCCCGGCAGCTGCAGCCTGCCTCTGGCAGTACCTCGGGTGGTTTGGAAAGAAAATACAAGCCAGTTCTGATAATCTCACATGGCTCCTCTGTACTGTGAAAGCATTCCTTATCTGCACAGAGACCTCCTTGCTGTCCTAGCAGTGGCTTTGCTCATCAGTGGTAGATGCTGCCATTGCCTAGTGAGAACATCAGCAAGTGCCTTTTTGTCTGTGTTGTGATCCAAAAACTGGACCAGGGAGTGCTTCTGTGCTGCCTTTTCCTGGAGGACATTTGCAGGGGCCATGTGCTTGGGCACTGCCTGCATCCGACAGGGCCCCTGAGGGCTGTGGGTAAGGGCTGCAGAGAGGCTGGTTGCTGAGGTTCTCAGCAGGACTCTGCATCTCATCAGCTCGGTGAGGTGTGCCATTTCAATACAAGACTGTGACAAAACACTTTGTTTACTGAAGGGTGGCTCATCTCTGCGATCCGTGGTGTTTGTAACTCCTGCCTGTGCAGCTGAGTGGTTTCTGTGCTGTGGAGCAAAGCGGATTAGGCAGAGAAAAGCATGCAGGGAAAGAACTGCACGCACTGTTCTGTTGCTACACCACTGTCACCCCATGTATGAAGAAGCCTAATCCAAAGGAAGTGCTTTATAGAGATGAAAAATGTTCAGTGAGGCTAATTATCATGATAATGATGTTGTTGATACAAAGTTCTGTGCTTTGGGTTCACTTCTTTTTATATGTAGGCCATGGTAAAATTGATTGATTTTTGTTATAGTCAAAGGAGTAGAGACAGGAGTAACATCTCCTGACCCTGAACAGTCTGCAATCTCTGAACACTTTCTACATTATCTTTAGGGCTAAATACAGAATGAAAAGGGGGAATCTGATTTTAATTTTAAAGAGTGCTTGCAAGATATAACTGAAAAGCAATCTGTTTCACTTTCTTCTTTATTGCACACAATGTGCCTTCATTAATTTCTTTACATTTTTCTCCACTTTTTCCCTAGAAGGCATTCCACCATCCTTTGCCACTGTCACTTGTCTGCTTCTTTCTTCCCATTGTGTCTGCTTTTACCTCACTTCCTAGTGAGCTCCTGAACTTCTGCCTGGGCTTTTCTCCTTTTTTCATCACTTTGGTGCCTTCAGGTTAATGCTATGGGAGTCAGTGTGATCACTTTGGGCTTACTTTTCTGGCTGTATTGTCAGGAGCCACCTGGCCTAATGCAGATGTTCTGTGTAATGAAGTACAGAAAATTCAGTACTCATTACAGCCAGCTTTGCAGCTTGGCCCTAACATCTTAGCGGTTCAAGTTGAGTAGAAAAAGATCTTGTTTTGACCACTTGTTTCAAAAATACTGTTACAAATTTGATGCAACTTGTTTGTTACACAGGTGTGAACGGCTGGTGCACGTAGATGGTAATTATCTTGTATGAAATTTTAAAACCTTGTTGGGTAAGTCATAACAGTAGCTAACCCTCATCCAGAATAATTCCTGGTTTCTCTAGATGGTGATGTCGAAGACAGAATAGGAAAAGGAATAAGCGCGCTGAGACGGCGCTTGGCCAGGTGGTGGCAAACGGTGTGTGGCTCCTGATGGGTTCCTTACGTGTTCTGAGTGGGATTCACTTAAAAGGAAATGGATATGTGAAGAAGGGAAGGAGAGCAACAAGGGCAGGACTGAGGAGGAGTTGGAAAGGAATAAGAGTGGAGGAGAGCAGTGACGTTGAGTGATATCGGAAGGGCTGAGTGAGGGAAGAAGTTGAAGTGAACACCAACCAGCACGGGGCAAGGAGAGTCCTGCCAGTGTGCTGCTGCATCATGCCGGTATGGCTTTGTGCCCAAGCCAAAGCTCTCCTAAATCCCTTTGTGCTGCTTGCCTGATTTTATCCAGTGATGATGCAATCAGGTGAATGACATCACAGAAATACACCTACCCATGGTGTTACAGTCTAGATTGTGACCGGCAGATTAGTCAGCGGTGTCACAATCCATGTTTGTATCATTGTCTCCTGAACGTGGAAGTGATTGCTGCGTCGACAGCTGAAGTTTTCATCAGTGAATCAGGCAGTTAGGAAGAACAGTCCTTTCGCAGAGGCAACAGCTTTGATTTATCTGGAATAGTACTTTGGTGTATTTTAGTAAAGTCCAAGTGCCAAGTGTGGTGTGCCACTGAGATTTCAGCAATTCAGATGTGATGTAAAGAGGTGACTGAGCTTCAACACGTGCGGCACCTGGGTCGCTTGGAGCAACAGCATCGTGCTGTGTTTGGTTGTTCATGAAAAGTGCACACCTGTGCCAGAAAGCGGTGATGGTGTGTACACATCCCAGAGCTCCAAGAACAGAAGTGGAGAGTGTAAGGAACAAACAGCACCAGAGGAAGTTGGCAGTGCTTTCCAATAGTTCTACACAGAGAGCCACCAAACTCAGTTCATTTCAGTTCAGAGCACGATCCTCCATCCATTCACCTTTTGCCATGCTGATGGCGACGTGTGCGAATCCAAGCAAAGTGTTCTGCTTCTTGGATGCCAGCGGTGATCCGGTCCGAGGATGTTACCCAAACTCCAGGGTTAGCCCCTGAGTGAAAGTTTGTTCCCTCTGTTCTGCATTTCCCTGGGCTGCCTGAAAGACCTTCTGTCGCTTTGTGTGTCCTGTACCGAGAGGGAAGAGCTGCTGATCCAGGAGAGCTCTCGTTACTGTGCCCGCTTTTCAGATACAGCCGTTATCTGCAGCATCTGGGCATGTGACAGACGGCACTGCTGCTGCTCGGGGTTCGATTCAACTTGTTACCTGAACAGCAGCCTCCCACCCTACTTCCCAGAGAGAAACCCATATCCTTCCGATTGCTGCGCGTGGCATTGCCTCTCCACGCTCCGTGTCCCGCAGCAGGTGCAGCGAGCGGCCGTTTTTTGCCTCGGCACAGCAGCTGACCCGGCCGGACCCTGAGCTCCCGCCCGCGCGCGGCCAAGCATTACCCCGCAGGGCCGCGGCCCCCGTCCCTCCCGCCCCGACAAGCGCCTCAGTGTCGCAGCCCCGCGCGGCCGCGGGCCCCGCCCTCTCCCGCCCGGCCGCCCAATGAGGCGCGGCGGCCCCGCCCCTTCGCCGCCGGCAGCCAATGGAAGGCGTCCCGCGGCGGCCGTCCACCTGCGGCTGCGGGAGCCACCTGAGCGGGCGAGAAAAGCCGCCAGAACCCGTCGGTGCGGCGGGCTGCGCGCTGCTCTCTTCGCTCGCCCCCGCGCCCTCGCGACCCGCCGGGCCAGTTCCGCCGCCCGCTGCCTCCGCCAGACATGACACAAGACTACGACAAGTGAGCGCGCGGGGCGGGGAAGGGCCGGAGCCGTGGCCGGTCCGACCGGCGCTGCCTCCGGGGGGGTGGCGGAGCCGGGGGAGCGCCGCGGCGCGGAGGGCTCTGGGGGCCGCCCCTCTATCGTCCCGGGGGGGCGGCGCAACGTGGCGGGAGGGGGGCGGCTGGGCGACCCCCGCGGCCATCCCGCCCCTCTCCCCCCGCCCTTATCTCAGGCGGCCGATCAGCGGCGAGCGCTGGGGCAGGGCCGCTTTGAAACCCGACACCGCCGCCGGGCGTGGGGCAGCGCCGCCGCCGTCCGCCTCCCGCCCCCTACCGCGCCTTAAAGCCGGGCGGCGGCCGCGGGCCGTCACTACTCGGTGCGGTGCGGCGCGGCGCGGCGCGGCGGGGTGGGAGCCGCCGCTTCAGCCCCTGACGGCCCGCTCGGCCAGGGCTCCGCGCGCGGTGGAGGGCGCTGGAGCGGCCCCATGGATTTCTACGAGGCGCACCCCTCCGGCAAGGTGGATTTCGGCAGGTAACGGCCGCGCCTCAGGGCGCCGGGGCTGCTGTTGCGTCGGGCATCGGCACCGAGCGGCGTTCCTGCTGTTAGCCGCTTCTGTCTGTGCTCGAAGCTTATCAGCGATAGCTCGACCGGCAGGGAGCCGCGTGCTGGAGCTGTGCGTGAGTCGGTGTGACCGGCGCTGACGCGGTGGCCCTAAAGTCACCGAACGTCTGGAACGGGGCACTGGTTTCAGTGCGAGGCTGGATGAGGCCCTGGGCAACCCGATCTAGCTGTGGTGGCTCTGTGCGCTGCGGAGAGTTGGGCGAGATGGCCCTCAGCGGTCCGTTCCAACTCTAAGGATTCTGTGACTCCTTAAGAAGGCGTTGGGTTCTCGGCGGAGCTCGGCACTGCTCTGTAGAACGCTGGCTCTACAGTCCTACTCGCCTGGGCTCTGTAGCACCTCTTCTTTTTGCAGTGCCGGTCCGTAGATGAGGACGGAACAACGTGCGGGCACCCCTAAAGCAACTTACCGTGCCCTGCCCGGGGACACCTGCGGCTCGGGAGCAGTTCCACGTGCTGCCGTGCCCAAACCAGCGCCATGAGAAGGACGAGTTGGTTTTCTCTCGTTGATATATTCGCATTTCCCTAAAAGAAGCTGCGGTTCTACTGCCAGACCCCGTTCCTTCCCTCTCTTTGGAGGGGTTGGTTGCCTTCAGGGCAACGAGTGCGGTGGCAGTTGGCACAGAAACGCGTCGTTCTGGGATTTACTGGAGCTCGTGGCTGTGGCAGCGCTGGGCCTTGGGCTCCCTCTGATTCCCAGTGAGGCCGGTGGTGATGCCATGGCCCTCAGATGTGGCACTGTGTGCACGCAAGCACACTTGCAAGCAACTTTGCTTGAGGACTTCCCCACTGACTACAGGTGTTTGAGTTTTCTTTACTTGTGAAGTACAAGAACAGGAACTTGTACCGTGTTCCTAAAGAAAACTCAGCTTGTCTTTTGTTGTCCAGTCTCTGGTAGAAAGTGAACGTCCCGGGTACTGGCAGGATCTGCGTTTCAGTAAGAGTGTGTCAGGGTAAAGCCGTGCAAACACCTAGAGAAGTGTTGGGAGAGCTTGGCTTCTCTGTTGTTTGCTTTTTCCTCTGCTCTGATACTGCTTTATAGGTACAAAGTGCTCATATAAACCCTGGCAACTCCCCCTTGCTCCAGCTGCTGAAGCCCAGCCGGGTGTCCCATTGAGGCTCATGAGACCACTTGTGTAACCAATGGGACGCATCATTTACAAAGTGCTTGGCAATCTTTTTGGTGGAAGGTGGTGATAAACGCGGGATCGTGTTAAGCTGATTATAGTGATTAGAGTATTTCACAACTTTGCGTTTCACAACTTTTTGTATTTGTAGTGTATTTCGGTCTCTGAATGCGGCTGGTAAAGAGCAGATGAAAAGAATCCTGTTCAGGGGAGGGGTGTGGTGGTGGTGGTGGGGATGGGGTGGCTTTGGTGGTGGTTGGCTTTTTCTTCCTTGTTTGCTTTTTTTAAACAATAACGATTACCAATCCATTAAAAATTCAGGTTTTTAATTATTTAAGAAAATGAAAAAGCGTCCCCAGTTCGACCCAATGTGATAAATGGATGTTGTGCTTGCGCTGGAAAGAAAACTGAGCTTGATGAAAAACCAGCTCTGACCTTTTTCTTGGGCTGACCTTAAAGCTGGAGCGCATGTCCCACCAACAAAGCCGTGTGCTGTGGCCTGAGCTGGTGGGGCAGCCTGCTTTGCATAGGTCCCACTTTCACTTCTGGGCAGCAATCACAAAGCACTCAGAGTACATCCAGGTTCTCAATACGCTACATCAGCAAGATGTCCGTCGTGTTTTGGGGCTTTTTTGTTTGTTTTTCTTTTTTCCTCCCAGTTGATGCTGTTTCAAGCTAGGGTCACAGATTGCTTCAGCGATAAGCAGGCAGTAAATCTTCACTTGCCAGAAGCGGTGAGGGTTGCACTGACTTGGAGCACTGGGGCTGGTTTCCCCGTGCAGTCTGTAGCTCATTGGCAGCTGCTGGGTGCTGCCTTCACAAAGCTCTGGGAGAAAGATGTTAGGTTAATTTGCACTTCCTAGTCCCACATGGAAACTAGAGCAGGTCATGGCTCGCTAGTGTTATGTAGGTGTGCTGGAGGTTTGGTGGGTGGCAGGCCAGTGAGCACGTATAGCTTCTGGGTTGGATTCAGAGTGTTGGCAGGTCAGTGGTGCTCTGAGGCAGCGCTGTGATTGTATGCAGGCTGCTGTAATCCAGCTGAGTTTGGTCAAAGTAATCCTGATGTACGCGGAGCGTGAGTGAGATCAGAATTAGGTTTCTGGGCTTTTTGTGTTGACTAATCCTTGCCGTGCACTGAATCAGAACCTGAACCCTGCGAAACTGGAGCAGCTAACTCTGAAGAACTTCAGGAATGTTTTTCATGTGTTCTAATAGGTGTGTGGCTTTTTTTCTTCTTTTTTCACAATTCAAGTAAAAGACCCGTGTTGGTTCTTCAGAATGACTCTCTCTACTCCCAGAGACGACCTTACACCAGTGAAGATGAGGCCTGGAAATCCTTTCTTGAAAACCCCCTTACAGCAGCCACCAAAGCTATGATGAGCATCAATGGCGATGAGGACAGCGCAGCCGCCCTCGGACTGCTGTACGATTACTACAAGGTGGGTTGGCAGGGGTGGGCTCTTACACTGCCTGTGCAGAAACATCATTTGCTAGAGGATTTTGCAGAAGCCACAAATGGGGAATTGAATCTGTATGTTTTACAAATTTAATTTAAGAAAATAATTGTTTTTCCTGAAAATCAATTTTACTTCAGCTAATAAGTTTGTCTAGATCTTGCTGTGGGGGTCAAAAGCCTCAGTAGTAGGGCTTTGCCTTTTGATTGACTCTAGGTTCTGGAGGAGACAATGTATCGTTTATAGTAGTGAAGAATGAGACTTTGGAGCTTGTCAGTCTGAGTGCAAATACACAGTTCTTTTTGCTTTGTGATGCCTGTTCTGGTGGGACTGACTGCTGGCTTTTGCTGGGGCTGTTATGTTCTGCTGTGGCATCAGTTGAAGCTACAAGTACAGATTTTTGCCGTGTGTATGGAGTTGTAATTCCAAAGGGCTTACCGTCTGCATCCCTCTAACCTTCAGTGAGCTTCTGCTGCCGTAATCTGTTAATCCTTGGACAACCCTGGCCATCTTCTCTAGCGTTCAGGGTCTTCTCAGAGACATTTACCTTCCTAGATTCTGACAGATAATCTGATTGGCCTGGAGTATGCTTCATTTTTTCCCTGAATATTAGACGTGTAAGACGGGGTGGTTTTATTCACCCCAGCGTTCGAGTAAGCGGAAAACAGCAGGCAGTTGCATGCAGAGGGTGACCTGCTTGTGCGCAGTGGCCTGGCTCAGCACGTGGAGGTGCCTGGCTGCTCTTTGCTGAGCAGGCAGGGACACCAGAAGGCTGACTTGGTTCTGCTGCCTGACGTTGTGGTTAATGTCTTTGAAGAGTAGTGAGCGCAACTGCCAGCCTCGGTACGTTCCTCAAACCATGGGAGAGGTTGCCTTCTTTGTATTATATTCTTGCCTAGAAAAGAGAGTTGCATATGTCTTACCTATCAAAATGTTCTTGTAATGCTTAATATGGAGATTAGCGCTCTACGCGCGCAACAGAATGCCACAGACTCACTGGCGAGGATTTATTCAGCCAGTGTTGTGAGAAAACTGTTCCTGCTTTGTGCTCGAGCTTTTTATGCTCTCAAGGGGGGGGGGGAACTTACAGTAATCCCCCCCAAATACCAGAACAACTTTAATCCACAAAGTCTACTTCGGTATCAGAATCTGTAAGTCACAAAGAGAATGTCAGCGTTGATCCTTCACGCTCAGCAAAGCAGTAGGGATTTGCTGTACATTCATGTCTAGTTTTGGGTTTCTTCATGCTTGGATACCAGTAGGTGTGTAGAAAAATCAGTGGAAAAACAGGTATTTGGCAGACTTGTGTGAGGCAGAATGGCTGGAGGTTGAAAGATTTATTGTTATGAAGTAATGCTGGAGGGACAGCGTCTAGGCATTCCGAATACGCCTCCTCTTCCTTTGCAATATTAAAAGCAGCCGATGAGATCACCTTTAAATGTCTTATATTTAAAACAAAAACTAACAAACCATTAGAAAGCAAACATTCACAAAAAAATCCAAATGAACAAAAAAAGCAAACAGCTGGGCTTGAATTGACTTCCATGTGACTGATGGGCTACTGTGATGGTTCCGTTGGTGCTAGTAGGGCCTTACAGGAAATACATGTTTGGCCGAAATCTGGATTCTGCAGGCCTAGACTTTTGTCCAAAGGCAATCTGGAGGAGCTTTGTTTTTACAGTAAATAGTTACCATCAGTACGCTTCACTCAGAGGTTCTCAGAATTCTGCAGTTGACTGTGGCATAACCAATTCTGGTGTTGGTAGAGGTTTCATGTTATGTGGAACAGCCAAGGTTTAGGCTTTAGTTGGGGGTATTAAGGGAAGTATGCTTTTCATGCAGTTATGTCACTAGCATTAGAGTTAATTAGCAGTAAAGCGGTGATTCTTCACGTTGCACCTGAGCTGGCAAACACAAACAGCATCCAGACGTGCTTGTAATGCAGGCTTCAGCAAGGGAAAAAGTTGAGAGTTTGCTCTTCCTTGCACAGGAAAATGTTTGTTTTAATCATTTAGGTGGCGCACTGAGGTTAGCAAAAGCCCTGACTGCCATGTGTATGTTTGTGGAGGGACTTATGTGGGCTTAACCATGCAGCGGAGGGGGTGAGTCAGCCTGTTCTGCCCTGTGGCTGTTCGGCTGAGCTCAGGGTGGGCTGTCGCCAATGGCTGTGGGGTGAGTTGCACTGAAAACCACCACAAAGTGAGCATGTGTCCAGGGCTCTGCTTTCTGCTCTGGAATGTCCCCGTAGTGTCTCCCAGCAGAGGCTGTGGGGGCAGTCTCTTTGGGGCAGGGCTGGGGACACCTACCCCTGTTTGTATGCCCCTTTGGGAGGTGCTGCTGAGCCAAGAACTGAGTTTGCTGCTGCCACAAGCATCGTTTGAGACCCCAGATTCCAGGTCCCTGAGGAAGAAGTGAAGCCTGGGGTGGTCTTTGGGAACTTGAGAACTTACCTTCTGGTCCACTTCAGCTCTGTGCTGGTGTTCCAACTTGTGAGTGCCACTTTTCCTCTGGTTTTAGCACAATCTAATGCTGGCTGGGTTGCTGACAGCAGGATCTGCTGAGCAGCACGTGGAATGGGCCCGGTGTCCCAAAGCAGCTGTGTTACCATCGGTCAAGCTGTAATGCTAATAATGACTGGTATCAAGGAGTGATGCTTTCTTAATTTGACCAAACAAGGGGAAGAGTTTTAATGGCTGTGTTTGAAGGAGCTCTTTTTTTTAATATATATATGGAAGGAAGAATGCAATTATAGCGTGTGTTGTATTTCCCAGGTTCCAAGGGAGAGGAGATCTTCAACAGCTAAACCAGAGGTAGAACATCCTGACCAAGATCATAGCAAAAGGTATTAGTTTTTACTACTGTGTGTCTGCTTAGCCCCTTTCCACCAAAGCTTCTGAAGGAACATTACCTTGTCTGCCTCAGGAACAGGAAGGGAGTGCACCGAGTTGTGGAGAGCTGAGACCCTAACTGCTTTTCATTGCCATCCAGCTGCTTTCTGTCTACTTGTGTCATAATCTGCTTGGCAAGAGCTGCTTTCTTGAAATTTGGGCACTGTCTGGTAACACAGATTCCCCTTCCCAATGCTCACAAAGGTGACTGGTGACCCTTTTATTTTGCATGTTGTTTCCTCAGCTGCGCACTGAGAATTTTGGTGTCGGGCAGCAGCAGTGTTGCTCCCTCATGCATGGGCTGGCAGGGAGAGATTTCGGAGTGCTTGGGATTTAGTTTGGTTTTGTACTGTTTGTGGACTTCTTTTGTATCCTCTGAAGCTCCTTTCTTTCTTCATCTTCCTGCTTCCTCTGTCTCGTGCCTCTCTACTCAAAGCAGATGATACTGGTTAGGTAAATACTGTGCATGTGAAGTTCGTTCAAGCCAGTCTTCCTCTCCCACCATCCTTTCCTTTGGACTGATTAGAAGATAAGAATGTCTTAAGGACCTGTGGTGAGGCTTTGTGATCTGGCTGAGCTGATGGAATGACTTCTCATTGAGAAGAGCAGTCTAGTTCCCAGCTATGTGTTCCCGCTGCTCCTCTAGTACGAGATGTAGTCTTCTACTGACCCATAACCCAGCAGGAGAAAAAAGTGATTAGCTTGCTATTAGTTGAACAAGCCAAACTGGCTCACCAAGAGGACAGGGGAGTGTCTGAATTGATGCTTTGGAGAGGGCAGGACCACGTTGTTGGGAGGGAGAAAGGAAGGGAGGGCTGACTCTTAGTGGCTGCTAGCTGTGAGGTCAGCTCACCACAGATGTAAATGGCATCCTGGCAGCACTGAGGGCGTGAAGCTATGTAAACCATTCTGGGGAGTCTTGATGTGGATTTTCTTGAGGGGCTGCATATGAAAGAGGGCTGTAATTTCCCTTTGAACTCTTCTTGAGTGGCAAACAGTCCTATGGCAGAGGAACAACTACTTTACTCTCGATCCCCCTTCATCCAGCAGAGAACAGTTTCATGCAGCCTGGTGTGAGCCCGTGCGTGCTGATGTGCAGTGAGAGAAGCCTCAGTGCTTGGGTTTGGACTGCTGTTTTCCAGGCGGTGAGAATCTGGGCAGTGAATCCTCCCTCACTCTTTGCTCCAGGGCAATTCATGTCCAGGGTGGAGCTGTTAGCAGTGGATGAGGATTTCTTTTCCTTTTTTATTCTTTTGAGTGAGTTTTCTGTTTTTCAGGTTAGAGTGGAGCTGTTCTTCACAAACACCAGAGTTTGTATCAGCTGCCCTTGTCCAAAAGGCTGAAAAGTAATTCTGGTTATTGTGGAATGAGAAAACAAGCTGTAAAATTAACGTGCCTTTTCTTTCTTACCTTTTAAAGGAACAGCATCCCAAATGTGACAGAGCAGTCACTTATTTCCACTGGAGAAAACAGAGTCCAAGTTCTGAAAAATGTACCTTTCAATATTGTCCTTCCGCATACGCCCCAGATGGGCATGGACAAGAGAGGCCACCTTACGACCCCTGACACGACGGTCACTGTTTCGATTGCGACCATGCCCACCCATTCCATCAAAACGGAGACGCAGCCCCACAGCTTTGCAGTGGGCATCCCTCCGAGCGTCTACCACCCTGAGCCCCCCGAGCGGGTGGTGGTGTTCGACAGGAACCTCACTCCCGACCAGTTCAATTCCAACACCCAGCCACAGAACTCCCAGAGGCGAACGCCGGACTCTACCTTTTCAGAGACCTTCAAGGAAGGCGTGCAAGAGGTACCGAGAGGCACTGTGTGTGTTTTAATCTCTCTGTAGAGATCCACTTCCGTCTTTTATCGCTTTTGTTATATAAGGCAGAAATGTGCCTAGTGAAGATTTTCTCAGAGGGGTACGTAGGTATAACTTTGTATGTAAAAACCCATGCAACATGAAATCATTACCGAAAGCGAATGACTAATCCTACCGATGACAGAGCTGTTGGCCTGCAGTGTGTGGAAACAGTTGTCTTGATCCACAGCACTGGGCTAGGTTTTGCAAGAAAGAGTTCAGTGCTCAGCAGGGCCTGCGCAGGTACCTACCTGAAGTGACTCTGTTTATAAGCTCCCTCGCTGCTAGTTTCTAGGTGTGTGTCAGTGGAAAGCAGTCAGTAGTAAGGGCCTGGACTGTGAGGTAAACTTGGATGAAAATCCATCTGTTTTGTTTTGTCTTACCAACTGACAAGAGAGCAACTGTGTTTTGATTTTATTTATTTTAAAGACATGCATTGAGGACATAGCTGTGCTCTTTGAGATTGGGGAAGCTTTAAAATGTTGCCGTAATCTGACTAAGAAGCCGTGTGAGATGTGCTTAACAAGCACCCCAAAGTTTTTGATTGAAACCCTACTCCAGCGTCCTGTTTTCACAGGACATAAATCAGTTGTTACCTGGTGATCAGCTTGCCTGCCAGAAGTTCTGTGATAACACCTATCTGTGTAACACCTATCTGTATAATCTTGACTTTCGTTGTTGCTGCTGTGTTAGTTGTTGTGTTGTTTTTTGTCTACCCCAGGTTTTCTTTCCTGCTGAACTGAATCTCCGGATGGCCAACATGAACTCGGAAGATTATGTTTTTGACAGTATTTCTGGGTAATGCCTCCCTCTCGGCCCTTTCCCTCTTGTTTTCTTAGCGTTGGTTTGGACAAGCTCGCTCCCTTCTGCACCAAGTCTCTGTCAGGCACTGGGGATTGTAGAATTCAGAAGCACAAACAATACCTGCTTATTTCATAGTTGAAAATCATGCCTACATCTTTAAGGAAAAATACCTGCGGGGTTGGAAACAACACCCTGTTTCAGTTGCTGTCCTTGTAAGGACTTCCTATCCCATAAGGAGATGCAGTGCTGTCTGTCAGTTTGGCAGTGATCTCAGCTGGCTTCCATTCACTTCCTTGCCTTCTTGCCTTCCTCTCTCCCTGCTGGAAACCTACAGCTGAAATAGGAAGCATGAAACTTCCATGAACTTCAGTGGAGGAGAATAACATAGTTGTTAGATTAGTTGCAGTTGACCAAGAGGGAAGAGGAGACCGTGGCCACCGAATGGCTTATTAGCTTGTGAATCAATTGCTAGTAGTTTCCTATTCCATGAGAGCAGCTTGCTGCTGTGAGATGGAATAAGGAGCTTCCAGACTTGCCTCCTGCTGTGACTTGGGATTTAGCTTGCGAAGATTCCTCTTTAAATCTTCATTCATGAAGGACATAGTTCAAGAAGGGGCTCATCCTGTTTTCCAGCCTCCTTGCCTGTTGATGGCTTAGTGAGTCAACTAATGACTTTGGAATTTCTCCAAATTAAATGTAGAACGTTTAATCAGCTTTCCAGGAAAGTGCCTTACCAATCACTGCCATCTTTGCTTCGTAGGAATAACTTTGAATATACTCTGGAAGCCTCCAAGTCTCTCCGACAGAAGCCTGGGGACAGCACGATGACTTACCTAAATAAGGGTCAGTTTTACCCAATCACACTGAAAGAAGTCAGCAGCAGTGAAGGAATCCATCACCCCATCAGTAAAGTCCGCGTGAGTGGCAGCTCTTGTGGTTTCTTGGGAAAGAGGGGTGTGTATGTTGGTAGCCTTAAACTCTCCCAAAGCACAATAATCTAAACCAGAGTATCAGCACTAAGGGCAGCTTACCAGCTCTATTACGTCAATGTTCATTCCTTTGCTGTCCACCTACTTCCAGACCAACCTATCTTGGCTCAGTCTGCTAAGAAGCGTTGTCAGCACTTGTGTAAAAGTGATGCAACACCTGGAATGAGATTCATGAACTCCAGTTAGGAGGGCAGTTCTGCTCATCTGTTTATGACCCAGAAAACGCTGCTGCCTGCCTTCCTGTTGCGTGCCAGGCGTACTGCACCACGTTACTTTGGAAAGCCTAATGCGGAAACCTTGATACCAGGGAGAACTTCCAAAACAAATGTACTCTGTGGCCTTTTCTCTTTCGCATGTTTGTGTTTTGTTCTCTTTAATCTTCTGCCCTCTCCTTTTAGAGTGTCATCATGGTAGTGTTTGCTGAAGACAAAACAAGAGAAGATCAGCTCCGGCACTGGAAGTACTGGCACTCAAGACAACACACAGCCAAACAAAGATGCATTGACATAGGTAAAGGAACACTTCTTGCTGATGTCAAACTCCAAACTTAATTCGTTGGCATGGATTTTCTGCTAAGGCTTTGTTATTTTAAGGAGTTTTTGTATTATGCTTTCAACTCTGTAACTTTTCAGAAAGACTGGAGGGCGTTTCTGACTGAGCTAATGTAGTTTTTAGGACTCCTTACAGAGGCTGGATTTCTGGAAGGTTTTATTTGGTTCATGAATGAGCTGAGTTTGGAGACTTGCATTGGGTGATCTGATGACTCTCCAGATTAGAGTTGCTTTTGGCATGAATCTTGGTAGCTGCAGCTAAATTGCATCTTACAGACTCTGTGGCTGTCCTAGATGTTGTATTTCTTCAAAGGTTAAGATCCTTGTAGAGAAGTACCTCAACTCTAGTGAGGTTTGCTCACAGCTGGCTTTTGGTTCACGAACAAAAAAGGAAAACGCTGCAAATTTCCACTTGCCTCTCAACAAGGCTGTGACTGGCCGGCTTCCAGGCTTCTCTGGCAGAAAGCTGGGTTGTACTCTGAGTCTTCCTTCTGTGAATAAAAGCGGGGATTAATCACTTGGCACTTAAAGCAGACGTACATGCAAATCTCTGTTTGTTATTGGATGAGTTTTATTGAGAGCTTTTACCATTGCCGTACAGTTTCCCCTGCATAGCAGCTTATGACTCAGGACATGCAATATCTATGATGCCTGCCTTTCTCCCTGGAGTTTCTAGTTGGGATTTTCTGCGAGAGCCCCGTTCTCCTCTTCCAACGTGCGTGGGGTTTTGGTTTTATGTTGGTTTTTTTATGTTTGGTTTTTGGTCTGAGAGCCATTTCCAGACTTTTTAGCAATCCATTCTTAAATACAGTTCACCTTCCTTTGCCCCCAAGGCGTTGCTGAGGAGGTGCAGCTTTTTGCTGCTGTGTATGGGTTAAGAACTCTGGGTGGTATCACCTCTTCTTCTCCCTCATGCTTCTTTTTTTCTAACAGCTGACTACAAGGAGAGCTTCAACACCATCAGTAACATTGAGGAGATCGCATACAATGCCATCTCCTTCACTTGGGACATCAACGAGGAAGCAAAGGTACGTGACCATGGTTCTATTTCCTGTCATTTTGGTAGATTCATGGCGTGGGGGGAGGAGAAGGGTGTGTGGCCTACCCAGTGATTAGCATGTAACAAGTTTGTTTACGCTCTTATATTAGGCAAAACCTCCTGGCTGTTTCTTAAGAGGGTTTCTATGTGCAACTGCGGAGAGCTTTGCAACTGCTGTAAGGTTCTTGGCAGAATTGTCTGCTGAAAGACAAGTACCAACAAAAGGAAGCCCTGAACTTTTCCAGAGCAGGTGAAGTGGTACTAGAGGTGGGATTGAGTGTAACTGGACTCAGCAGCAGCACGTCCCCTTGGTAGGAAGCAGGGAGGGCAATTCCTCAGGAGTTAAGGCTGTGATGATGGACTCATATTGAGGGAGTAGCTGCTGCTGTTGAGCTAACAAAGTACGTGTTGCTGAAACCACAGATCCCAACGCACTGTGACCTATTTAAAGTTAGAGCAGCCTCCTGGGGAACTTTGTTTTCATCTTTGGGCACTGCAGTAGGTGTGTAAGTACAGGCAGCTTTCCTACTTAGTAGAGAACTGTGGCTGTTTGAAGCCATTCCATTCTTTGGAAGGGACCCATGTGTCTTCTAGCTGGCAATGATTGCAGGTCAGAGAGAATGCAGTGTCCTCAGTTCCCAAGTCATTTCCTGCACTTTGTTGCTGGAGTTGGAGTGCAGAAGTCTTTGGAGAATTTCTTTACTGCCTGGGCTGACAGTTTTCTTCAAAATTTGGGAAGTGTTTCCTTTGGTTTTTGTGGACTGTTTTTGTGGGCTGACAGTTCTCTTGCTAGTATCTTGTGCTAGTCACCAGCATTGTGAGGAGAGCTTCGGGAGCTGCGGTGCCATGTCTAGGGAGAGCCCGAGTAGGGGGCACATTGGAGCTCTTGGCAGCAAATGCAAAGGTCCTTCTAGAGCTGTGTGTGCTACTGTGCTCTGCAAGAGGCACGAGATGTTGCTGTGCTGAGCTTGTTACTATTGCAAGCTTTACTCTACGCTGCACAAGAGCATAAGCAAGGAGCTGATGCTGGGAACCTGGTGACCATCCTGAGGAAAGCTATCCTGTCCCACCTGCTGACAGCCTAGTAATTTTCTCGTGATTTTACCCCTCAGGGCAGTCCTAGTAAACTGGCAATGAGCAGATGAACATAGATGCTCAGGATTCGGTGTTTCCTCTGTGAACAGAGGAGCAAACTGTTCAACAGCTCCACCGTGTCATCCTTGGCATGTCCAGGCAGATACTCTGGTTTTAGCGGGTACAGCAGTATTCATCTAGGTGAACCAAAAGATGAACCAAACCTTTTAAACAGGTTTGTCAGCACGTAACTGATGAATTTGAGTGTATTTATTTTGAAGCTGGTGCAGGTGTTTATTGCCCAGGTGCTCCACAGTCACCTGAATGAGTAGCTTAGTTATTGCAGGTTCGTAGTGAAATTACCAGTAGCAGCTTGAAAATGTCTGAGGACCCTCAAAGTTGTATTTCATCTCATGGCTAATATTTATGGGATTAGTTGGTAAGGGAAGTTGTGACTGAGACTGGTTTTATGGCAATGTAAGACAAATTTCCTTCCTTTCAGCACAATATCCATGTGCTTTCAGTGCTGGTTTGTATGGATATGGAGAAGGCACTGTTGATACCTCCTGGAATCCGGATCGTAAGATAGAAATACTCTGGACCCAAGTCTCATTTTTAACAAGTGCTCTGTGTGTTTAAATGTCTATTTAGCTTTATTATCTTTTTTCCTTAGTGGATGCATTTTGTCAATGGTTGGGTTTCTCATTCGTGAGCTGCAGCTCTTTCTCAACTCCTGTGATCTTATCAGGAGATGCCTGAGCCAATTTCAACAATTTTTATTGCATGGTTCATTTACCTTGCATACACGTGTGTTCTCTCACTCTCTCAATCTCCTTTCTTTTTTTTTCTTCCTTAAACAATAGTCTTCAAGTATGTGAGGAACAGAGAATAAAGAGAGCTGAATTTCTGATGCTGCAGAAAAGTCGTTTGCAGTAATAAATACTGTCTTGTGTTTAATAACAGCAGTGTTGCGTAGATAGTATGTTTAACCAGCCAGCAAGCCTTGATTATTAGAAACTTGTTTCCTGAGCCCTGGAGTTAACCTGGACTAGAGCCAAAGGATTCTTTCAGGGTTGCTGCTTCTCTCCTTTCCCTCTTGCTCGTGATTCCAGTTTGCTGTGGGAAGGATCTGGTCCTGTACAGCGCAGTACAGTGGTGTGGGGCTCTGCATCTGAGGTTTCTGGTGCAATTACTCATGTAGAGACCCAGGACTCTGGGTGCACGTCAGAAGTCCTAAGGCGGAAATAGCATATCTTCACAAGAAATTGCCCTTAGCCGCTCTGAGACCAGAGTCTTACAAGAATTTGCCTTCTCTTCTTGTGCTAGCCCTTGCTGTGTGGGGCTCTGCAGGAGCATCAGGCCTCGACCACTACTTTCTGTGCTCTCTGTCATGTTGCTCCCTGAGAGAATGATTTGCTGGTCTCCTGAGGACACTGAGGAGTTGGTAATGCACAACTTCCTGGGGAGAAACAATGTTTTCAAATAATAACTATGTTCACTCTGTGAAGGAAGATGTGCAGATGTTGCAGCTGCAGAGCTGGAGGATGGAAAGGGAAGATGTCGACAGTCTCCTCATCAGTGATTGTTTCTTACCTGGAAAGAGTATTTCCCAGCCAGGAGAGCTGAGTGTGATTCCAGGGCACTGGACATGAGCTGTAGCAGGCAGGGCCTGCTTGAAGCAATTGGAGTTATCATGCAACTGGCAGCATTTGTGTGCTGTTAGGTCATCCCATGTGTGCGGGGACAGGAGTATTTCACGTACAATAGGCTTTTCCCACTCTGGGATCTGAGTCAATGGATTTCAGGGATGTTCTGTACTTCTTTCTAGTGGCTCCTCTCTGCCCTCTTCTGTTCCTTCAGGACAGCACAGAAGTTGCTGGAAATAGCCAGCCTGTGCAATAGCAGCATAGTGAATGCTCTGTGGCTTTTGCAAATGTGTTTGAACTGGAAAGGGCCCAGGATCTGAAGTTTCCCTGCTCTGAGGCGGTGAAGAGAGCTGAGGGTGGGGAGAAGACAGCCAGGTTTCGAAAGGGAACCGAGAATATAGCTGACAAAGTGGTGAACTGTTGAATTGGGTATTTAGGAAAGTCAGCACGGCTTCTGGGGAGCAGTCCCGGTTGGGTGGAAGCGTAGTCTGATGAGTCTGACAAAGATGTGTAGCTGATACACTCGCTTGCACGCAACAGCTAATGCTGGAGTTACCCTGAGGCTTTCGGAGACTTCAAACAGCTTCCCACCCTATCCTGGGCCTCTGCCTCTCTGGCCAGACAGTCAGGGCAGAATTATTGTTAACAGCTTTTAGGTGTCTGAACACAAGCCTGTCGCCTTTTGCTTCTGTCCCTTTATTAGGGATGGGGTGTCTAGAGCTGGGATGGAGCTTTCTGTGGAGGTGTCTGCCATTCCCCATTGATTTAATGTTCTTTGAAGTCAGCTTCTTAACTTAGGGAAGAGAAATCCTGTTCTTGCTGCTCTTTTTGTGTATTCGACTCCATCTGGCAGCCAGGAGAAGTAGTTGTAGATCCAGGTTATGAGTTTTCAAGACTGTGAGCCATCTCTTCTCAAGACTACGAAGTGTGCTTGATTCTCCTTTTGGTTGGTACCCAGTAGAGGTCTTGCCCAGGGAAGTGGTGGAGTTGCTGTCCCTGGAGATTTTCATGAAGAAGTTGTATGTGGCACTTAGAAGCACAGAATGGCCTGGGTTGAAAAGGACCGCAGTGATCATTAGTTTCAACCCCTGTGCTATGTGCAGGGTCGCCAACCACCAGACCAGGCTGCCCAGAGCCACATCCAGCCTGGCCTTGAATGCCTCCAGGGATGGGGCATCCACAACCTCCTTGGGCAACCTGTTCCAGTGAACACTTAGGGATGTTGTTAGTGGGCGTGTTGCTGGGTTGATTGTTGGACTAGTTGATCTTAGTGGTCTTCTCCAGTCTTAGTGATTCCATGAGAATAGTCAATGTGTGCATGGTTAAATGTACATTTCTTACAGCTCTTCCCTGCTGCTATGTCCTTAACGTTGGCCGTTGTCCTGTTAGCCGTTAGGCTGTGAAACAAATTCTCTCTCCCTTAACCTTGGCCTGGAGACATGGCCTGCTCTCAATTCAGTGACAGTTGAACAATCTGGACAGATCAGTTTCCCCAGGGTTAACTGGCTTTGCTGGATCCAGCTTTGCTCGGGTGCTGTCTGAGCTCCTGCCCTGTGTCTGCCCCAGGCAAGGCAGCGTGCTCTGCTCTGGGCTGGGGGCTCTGCAGAGGGGCTCAGCCGCACAGTTCAGCACTGAGCCGGCTCACTCCAGGCTTGCTGCCCTGCTGCCGGCACCCGTGCTTTGTGTGCTCTGCAGCGACTCTGCTCCCAGCCTGCTTGGCTGAAAGCCCAAGAGCTGCAACTCGGCAGAAGATTACTGGGCAGAGCACAGTAAAGCAAGCTGGTGTCTTTGTGGCAATCGTGTCTTTGACAGGTTATGTGGTGTGAACCACAGGTCCCTGGTGGTGTTGGAGGCAGCCTTCCATGCTTGCCAGTGGGTCGTTCTGAAAGTCAGTGGCTCCTGAGCAGGGCCCTGTGGAGGGCTTCTGTCTGCTTTAGGCTGGATGGTAGGACTGCAGCCAAAAGTGATGTCACTGCACATTAAGGGCCCTATTGTCCTCCCACTCCTTCCCTCCAAAAACAAAAAAAGGCATTGTAAGCCAGGCTCTGTGTGTGAAAGACCCTTTCTACTAAAATAAGGTACGTAGTCAGGATGTAACAACAGCTTTAGGGCTGGGGAACACAGTGGTAGAGCTTTTGGCTCTTTCCACTAAAGGGAAGATGCTGTGTTTTCTCTAAAGTGACACTCTGAATTACAGAGTGCTTAAACAATGCTGTTTTTCTTTTTTGTCCAAGAAGAGTAGAACAATCCTGTAAGGTAAGTGGAAGCTAATTGGAGTCAGCCTTTAAAAATAGTAGTTTGCCCATTGAGGGTGGTCTTCCAGCAGGTCCTCGTGCATATCAACTGCAGCTCTTGGGCAGGTTTTTGTTAGGTGGGCCCACTTTTTGGAGAGGGTGGGTACTTCTGCTGAAGTAAGGCTGGGGTGTACTCTGCTGGTTTATTTTAAGAGTTTATTCTAGCACAATCTTCACTCGGTGTTCACCATAGGAAAAATTTCAACTTTTTTGATTGATGAATATTGTATGTATTTATATGGATGCCATTGTAATGAAACAGCAGTCATATGCCTCATTAAAGAAGGTGTTGCCACCTTCAGCAGCATTGAGGAGGTACAGGTTTGGTTAGTTGGAAATGAAACTATGAAATGTGATGAGTCAAACATACTTTAAGGAAAGATATTGGTTTGAAGCCAAGGCTACAGACCACAAGTACTTTGGTGCACAGGTACGTACAGCTTTAGGAGCAGGGACGTAGGAAAGTCACAGCAAGCTTTGCCTACCTGCTTGCTAACACAGACCTCTCTGTTCTCTGTGCTGGGTTATCTGAAACAAAGTGTCTGTTGCCCTTTATTTTAGGCACTGTAAATCAGAAGCAGTTCTTCAGCTGAGAGTCATTCCTCTAGAACTTGGCATCTTGAACTCCACCATCTTTCTGGGCTTCCAACATGGAGCTCACAGCATGTCTCTTAAAGTCAAAGCAGAAACCTTTCTGCAGTAGCTTTTCTGTGGACAGAGCTGGGCGGTGATGATTTTAACTCCATTCCTGTCATACCTGATTGCAAAACTTCCTCTTCAGCCATTTTTGTGCCGCAGTAGACTTCATTCTTCCAGGTTTTTTTTAAACATTGCTTTGTTGTTTTGTTTTTTTTTCCTTTGCCAAACAGCTGCTTTATTTTCTTTCCACCCACTCCAATGAGAGCAACACCTGGGCTGCATCTTTATCTTATCAGAGTATGGGGCGGGGGGAATACTGTAGGAATGGGAACCTCTATCCCTGGTTTTCCCATGTTCTGGGGCAAGGAAATGCTCACAACACATGTAGGAATAGCAATCAGTGTTGCTCTTTGTGAGCAGGAATATGTATTTTCCTTTCATTACTATGCATTTTCATTCTGTTGACGGAACAAGCTTGCGAGGATGTTCTTTTATCTGGGACCGGGTAGTGTTTCCCACTCCGCCTTGCTTGGCAGGGTGTGGGACCCACACTGTGTGTTGTGCCAGTGGCTCGGGTTGGGCTTTGGCGGCTTTGAATGCAGACAGATTCCTTGGGCTCCCAGCAGGACGGCGCTGGGTCTCACGGAGCCGAAGCGGATGCGGCCCTGTCATGGATCTGCCAGACAACCCTTATTTGGAGCGTCCGATCCTGAAGGCAGGAGGCGGCTGCGGAGCCCACAGGTGCATGAGTTACCCAATTTTTATCTCTGTCTTGGCTCTCATCCTGCTGATGCAAAACCTGTGGCACATGTGGGAGGTGAAGAAATGAATGTGAGAGCAGCAAGATTAGCGACCTCTCAGATGATCGGTACCAAGCTTTTTTTTTTTTTTTTCTTCCTCCTTCTTTGAAAGGCAGAGCAGCCTTCCCAGCGCTGCTTTCCTGGGCCGTGCCTTCATGGATGTGTGCAGGCAGACCCATGCTTGCCCTGCCTGCACTGCCAGCTGCCTGGCTGCGGCCCAGCTCCACTCCTGGAAGCCATATGGCCATGTTAGCACAGCACTCTGCCTCTTGGGGCTGCACTGGTGTCGTTTATAAGGCTCTGGGGCTAGAGAAAGTTTGCATCCAGCTCAACAGCATTGAGCACATTAAGGTCTATCCTGCATGCATCCATGTGCTTGTGTCTTTATTTTTCGTTCACATCTGTATTTAGCAAAGCCTGGAGAACCCATGTGCTTTCAGCCATGAGCACTTACATACTGACCTTTGAGCTTCTGGGTAATTTTTCTTTGGTGGATGGCTGATAAATGAGCTGTCTGTGGAATTTGGGCCTCAGGCTGTTCCTCCAGCTATCCAGCAAGGAGTGCAGTGACCGTGTGGCTGCATGCATCTGTGGGTCACCATGTAACTAGGCAGCTCTCAGGCCTGGAACTGACATTCCCAGAGCTCCTGCTGGCAGGCAGGTTCAAATCCGCTGGTCCAAACCACACTCTTTTATTTAGGTTAGATGCATCCTTCGCCTTATTTGTTCCCCTGGTTTTTAATCTTGTGTGGAAGCCTCAAGGGTTCCTCTTCAGGTTAGTTTGGTTGAGGGGTTCCGTGGCTCTCTGTTCTACAAAAAGTGAAATTAACACAGAGATAAAGTCAACTGTACAGCAACTGCTGCCTTCCCCAGCCAGAGACCACAGGAATGAGCTTGCTGCACCGAGGGAAAGCGGAGTGCAATGCAGCACAGACCCAGTGGGTCCTGTTGGGTGAGGTCTGTGAGGCCCCAGGCTGGTTCTGGGAGCAGGGAGTCTGGTGAGCCGTCTGCAGCGAGACTGTGCCTTGGTGTTATGGAAATAGGATACGCTGGAATCCCTTTGCCTGCTGCATCTTGGGCAGAACACTGGAACTAGTGGGCCAAGATCAAGAAGAATGGTTTATACTGCATTCCCAAGGAAGCAGCTTATTGCAGTTTAGCCTGTCCCTATTGGGCGTGTTGTAGACTCCAGGCTTTGTATTCTCTCCAAATACAGTGAACCAAAGTCTCAAGCATCCTGATAGGTTCAAGTTCAGTATAACATCAAAATGAGAGGCTTTTGCCTACCTAAGAGTGCTAGAAAGAAGCTGATTTTCTGAAATGAGGAAAGAAATGGCCAATGGCCTGGGATTATTGAGCAGTGTCTTTATCTTCTGATTACAGAAACATAATGGAGCATAAATATGGAGGAGTTGAATGCAAATTAGCTGTATTCTGTTTTAAAAAATACTAAGTTGCAGGGAGCAAGGTAATCAGATGAGGATGGTCCCAAGCCCATCTGTCTAGGGCTAGATTCAGAAGGGAATCCATGGCACGAGCGGACATCTGTTATGTGACCTTACTGCAGGTTCTACCATGTGTGGTGCTGGGGACTGGGCAGAGCTGGTTCCCATCCACGCAGCCTGCCTTTACCTGTGCCAGCCCCAGGATCCCTTTCAGCTTTGCTCTGCAGCAGGTAAGAGGAGACTGTGCAAAGTGACATCTCATCTAAAGCTTCTGCATATGTAGCCTTTGGACTAAGCAAAATTGCTGGTGCTTCTTGTGTGACCAAAGAACGCCGTGTCCAAGATAAACCAAGGAGAGGAGATGTAGGTACGCAAGCCTTCATGTTATAAAGACATCTTTCATCTCGCTGACAGCGAGGTTCCTGCAGCGCTTTGATTGCCCTTTAATTACGCCTGTTTTTCCTGGTTTGTTTGAAAGGCAGATCTTGTTAGGAAAAAGGTGCTGCGTGGAAAGAACTTAGCTGTCTCTGCTGCCCTTCCTTGAGGGCATGCAGCAGAGCAGCCAGATTAGTTTTTTCTGCGGAGTTAAAACCGAAGATCGTTTCTTGCAGATCTGACCATAGGCACAATGCGTTCCTTCGGAGTTGTGAGCGGTCGGGTGGTTAGAATGGGCCAGGAAGTCAGGAGGTCTGTGCTCTTCCCACACCGCCTTCCAGCGTGATCTCAAAGCAGCTGCTTTCATCCCTGTGCCTCGGTTTGTTCCTTCTGCAGGGTTGGGCTGCTGCTCACCTGCCCCGTGGCTGCACGGTGCTCACAGTGGCCCATGAAGGTCTGGAGCGCGTTGGGGTGAATGTCGCTGAATGTGGCGTTACAGCATTGTGTTCTGGCTTGCAGGCTTTGTTGTTGGGTGTTTTATCTCAGACACCGCTGTGCAGAGCTATTTGTCAGCTTTCATTAATAACAACAACAACAAAAAGTCTGGCAAAGCCTGGAAATATGATTCAGAGTACACCAAGGGCTTAACTGCCAAGCAAGCAAAATATAACTCGGGAACACGTTTCTAATCCTTTTCCAGATCTTTAAAGAAAATCTGCGTAACTTTTGAGGGTTTGACTCATGCTTGTAAGTGCTTGGGCTTGACAGCGCTCTATTTTTGAGTGCTGTCTTTATGTTGAATCTTGGGAGGTGAGATGAAAATGTGTTTTTTTTGTTGTTGTTTTATTTTTTTTTAAAGTAACAGCAAATCTTAATATAGCTGAGAATGCGGAACTGCCCTTAGAAAAATAGGTTGGACGCATGAAAAGGAATCTTGCTCAGCAGGCTGAGGACGTGGAGCAACTTCTGCGGTTACGTTTTTCTTTCTTCTGGCAGTTGTGGGGTGGGGATGGAGCTGGCTCACAGAGCTGGCTCACTCACCCGGCCCCGCGTTTCTCTCCGAGCACAGTCACATCTTCCTGAGCAAAGCACCTGGCTGAGACTGCGTTAGCCCAACCTAGAAGAGCAGTTCTCTGAAGTGCCCCTTTTGTGGAATTTGAAGCAACTTCAGGCTCACAGCGGGGCTCGGAGTTGCAGGATGGGTTGGGAGAAGCAGACCGTCCCTTTTAACCGGGGTGGTTTGGTACAAACGGGCGAAGTCAGGCTCTGAGAGAGGCACAAGAAAGTTTGGGTTGTCATCTCCCACCCAGAGTCCTGAAGACTTAAATGGCATTGAAATGAAGTCAACTCTTCAAAGCCAGAACTAATCAAATGAGGAGAATTTCAAGTAGGAGGATAATCTTTGTCATCTGACAGCCGATCCCAAGTTCCCATGAGATCCCCACGCAGTTGTGCCGCAGCAGCACGTAGCTGTTGTGCCAAGGCTGCCGCCTTTTGCCCAGAGTG
Source organism: Pavo muticus (assembly GCA_016647715.1). Lineage (NCBI taxonomy): Eukaryota > Metazoa > Chordata > Aves > Galliformes > Phasianidae > Pavo > Pavo muticus. Next base: position 1,290,098 of record JACDJE010000175.1, read on the forward strand.
CTGTGCGTGCTTTGCATAGCTGGTAAGGCTGGGCCCGGAGGCCTCTTCCAGTGGAGTGCCCTGCGCTGAGTGACCTGAATTTGCCAGAAGAGATGTGGCACCGCTTTGTGGGTGCTCGATCTCTTGGGGTGCAGTGGTGTGGGACTCCAGGGAGGGGTTTTGCAGGAATGCTGGGGCTGTGGGAGGCGTGGAGCAGCTGCTGGTGCGTGTTTTCTTGAAGCATGCAGTCATCTTTCCCATGCAAACAGGAGAGCTGCATGTGAATATTCATCATGGGTACGTATATTTAAAATTGAAAAGATGTAAAAATATGCAGACAGCAGAGTTAGGGCTCTCTTACAAACAAAACACAGGGAGCACAATTACCCAGGCTGCTCATGCAGCTGATTACACAGCCCCAGAGAGCTGAGAGCATCTCTTCAGGCTCCTTGGAGCAATCGCTTACCCTGGCGGTGCTGCCAGCACCCTCCCTCTGCCCATTCCAGGCCCTGGAGCTCGGCATGCAGGTGGTTGTGGATTGCTGATGTTCACTGGAAATAGTTTCACACGTTTCAATTTCCCTGCAGCAGTGGGATCCAGCGGGGTGTTGGCAGGCTCCTGGTGAAAGGGCAGCGGCTGTTTGCTGGGCTGTTGAGCCAGGAGTTGTGCTCAGCAGTGCTTGACTGCGCAGTCAGCCTCACTGTTCTTTGGTTTTTCTTTTTGGGTTTTTATAGTACTGTTTTATATGAAAATAAGAGCTCTTATCCCTCATCTGTTGGTTATTTCCTTTTTCCTGCATTTCCTTTTCCCCCATTGTGTCAGAACTTGAGGACATTGGAGAACTTGTGCAAAGAGGCCTTTGATAAGCACTTTGCAAAATCACAGATCCTGATCAAACCCGTGCACTACTTGCAAATGAACATGGGATTTTGCAGTGCTGAGATGGCTCCGGAAGGTGGCACTCATTCTCTGTGCAGTGCAAGACTGGTGCTTTGCTTTAGTAGCTAAGGAAGAAACCAATCAGTTGGTGGGACAGCGTTCCTGCAACATCTCCAGCAACTTCTTTTGAGATGTGCCAGTAATGAGCATTGTGTCTGGAGAAAGGCCTGGTGTAAATGTTTAGGAAAGGTGGATGGAGGTCTCATAAAGCTTGAGAATTTACTCACATTCACTCTTGTTGAAGTGACTTTGCCCTCTGTCATGACTTGGATAAAGAGTTAGGAATGCAGTGATGTCTCTCATGGATTTTTACCTGAAATCTCAGAAGATAGAGAGCCCTGCACGCAGGGGTGAAGACCAGCATCTAGATCTCCACTTGCTGTGTAGTCTGTTGCTCAGCGGCCAGCGAGCAATCTGTGTGACACTGAATACTGTTTTCCTCTTCTGCAGGTTTTCATCTCTGTGAACTGCCTCAGCACAGACTTTTCCTCTCAGAAAGGAGTGAAAGGCCTGCCCCTGAATCTTCAGATTGACACCTACAGCTACAACAACAGGAGTAACAAACCTGTGCACCGTGCCTACTGCCAGATTAAAGTCTTCTGTGACAAGGTAGGGTTGGTTCAGTGTGCAAATGACACTTTGGGAAAGGCTGCTCCTCAGCTTAGGGGGCTTTTGTTTGAACAGTGCAATAGATATGGGCAAGTGAAGGCTTTCAGTTTTGCCCAAATTGTACCACATCAGCCCTTGTAAATATCTTTGTGTATTCTTTTTATACTTTTCTTTTGTTGTCAAGTTGACCCTTCTGTGAGCAGAAAATGGAGCTGTTCTCATTGTGCCCCTGTGGGATACAGTAGGGAAACGAAGTCTGTTCACAGGCTGGATAGGTGCTGTAATTTGACTGTTCTGCCTCATGCATTTAACACCTCAAGAATTAACATCTTTCCCAGTCATGGATCACCTGAAACAGTGAAAGAAGCTACAAGAGCTGAGCTGAAAGCAGTTGTAAGAGCTGCTCTGGTTTGCCAAGGAAGATTTCTCAGTTTTTGTAACCTGCTCCCATCTGAACAATCTTTCAAGGGACGATAGCAAGTGATACGCAGTGTTACTGTTTCCAGAGTGACCCAGAGCTTTCATGGCTGGCATGACTGCTGCATGACTTTCCTAGTCCCTCTGTTAATCACTGAGAGCCATACTGAACCTCTGCCCTGCTGGCACCATACTTGGCTGGGGCCTCTCTTTACATCCAGCCTCTCTTCATCAGATGGACTTTTGTGAGCGAGATCTCGCACACCTCTGCAGCCCCAGGTCTGAGAAAGGCTCACACTCTCCCTCTGGAGGCCTGAGCTAGCAGGCATTGGTCTCATCATGCACTTTCCTTAGCGTGCTGCTGGAAAATGAGTGTCCCATTTCACTTTCTCTGCCCCTAGCACCTCCCCAAATCTATGAAGCCCTCTAGGCTGCCTCTGCTAATAGCACCCTAGTAATAACCCGGCCATGTTTTATTGTTCATTTTTGTTTTTAAACAGAATCATAAAATCATTAAGGTTGGAAAAGACCACTAAGATAATCTCATCCACCCACTGATCCATCCCCACCATGCCCCCTAGCCACATCCCTCAGTGCCACATCTCCACAGTTCTTGAACACCTCCAGGGATGGTGACTCCACCACCTCCCTGGGCAGCCTGTGCTAGTGCCTCACCACTCCTTAGGAGAAGAGATTTTTCCTTACATTCAACCTGATGAAGTAGCTGGTAATGAAGACCTCTCTGCTTTCCTGCATGATTAGGAGAAGCTGCTTGCAGTTATCAGTATAAAGCTGCTTAGTTGTCTTCCTTCATGTGCCTCCTGGGAAGACTGTTGTCTTCCTTCCTGGGAAGACTGTTGTGATGATGATGAACTTAATAGGGAATTAATGAATGTTCTCAGAGCTACTTCCTCTGCAGATGACTGTGTCATTAACATGTATCACTGTCCTTACTGTGTTTGTTGCCACCCTTTACCTGCAGATGTGCTGTTACCCATTTTCTTCCTGGGGAACCAATTCTAAACTGTGAAGATCTTTGGGGGGGAGGGGGAAACAGCACAAAATAGCCTTGCTGTGGCCACCCAATTGTGACAGCTCTGTAGACCCCCTCAATTCCACCTAAGGCATGCCTGACCTCACGTCAAACCTAGGTGCTGGCATGGCAGTGCTCTGCTGTTTTATGTGTATGAATTGATAGCTTTCCTATGGAAGGCCAAGCAGTTGTGTTAATGCTGTGTGATCGCCTTTGCACAGGAGAGGAGGAACCTGTGAGGCAGGGGAAGCTGCTGCTACTTGGTTCTGGTTTTTGGTTGCTGCCTGTGAGATGAAGTTTCTTCTGGCATTTCTGCCTTCAGTGTTCTGTGCGGAAGGAGCCCAAAGGTGCCCGGCATGCTTGGATTGCATCCTATCTCCCACGTGGCTTCAGGAGCTGAGTGAAGCAATATGAACAGAGTGGTGCCATTCTGTAGTGCATCACAGTGCAGGCTTCGTTCAGGCTTGTCACAGAAGTGCTTGAGCTACCAGGGATGGGGGTGGTCTGTCAGAGAGAGACCTCTGGGGCACAGCTGAGTGCTACAGGGACAATTAAATATATGCTCTCAGTTTGTTGCTGATGGTGTTCTTCGGGAGCTGCTGTTGCAGTGCAGTGAGAGGGTTTTGAGGTACTGAAACCAGTGAGATGGTGTTGAAAGAAGAGATCATGGAGATGATGCAGCTGGGTGGGAACAGGCTGTGCTGATGCAGAGTGCTTGAGAGGGGACAACGGACAACGCTTTCTGTCTCTGTCCCAGCCAAGTAAATCCCTTCTAGAGTTGCTAATGCTTCTGCAGTGAGCAGCTTCCCCTCCTATTAGATCTCTTCTTCTCTGACCTTCTTCATGAACCCAGCAGCAAGGAGATGAGAGATGCCAAGGGACAGCCCCAAGGACCTGTGAAAAGTGTTATTTCTCCAGCCCCTCCTGCACACCATGGATCACAGCTTAAGCCTCCAGCTGGCTGTCAACAGTGATGTTGCTGTTATTAGACCCCTTCGGCTCAGTGTCCCTTGTGCTCTCACGTCTCCACGTCCCTTTGCCCTAGTTTCCATGAACAAGAGAGTAGCAGAAGTCTCTTGTAGTGACATTTCTCCACCAGCCAAGTGTCCTCACCACATTGTCAGGACATGCCAGGCATGTGGACAGGATGCCCAGCTGCTGGCTGAGGTGAGCCTGTCCCACAGGGCAGCTCCTCCACATTGCGGGCAGGCTGCCAGAGCCCTACCTAAACAAGAGGGGCTGGGGGCATCTCAGAGCACGTCTGTTGTACCCAGCACGTGGGCAGGAGCATGGCAGCCCGGTGGTGTCCTGAAGACTGTGCCATTTTGACTGTGTCACAGTTCTGCACCTTCTCCCTGTGCAGCTGTTGCTTATCATGTAAGTTGTATTTTGCTGCAGGAGGTAGGAACGATGGCTGTCCAGAGCACAGCTTCCCTTTGACAGCTCAAGAACCCGTTACACAAGGGAGGAGAAACAACAAAGAAAAATCCTGCAGCCTTTAACATGTTGGCAAGAGTGTGAAATCTTGCATTTCAGGCTGGTGAGGAAGTTGGGTAAACCTTTCTCTTATGAGCATACTTACTCCATAACTGCAGAATATGGGATTCCAGTATCCTTGGTTGTTTTTTCCTTCCCCCTGGCTCTTAGTAACAAGCTGACAAACCAGAAGAGCCTGTCGTTGAAGCAGCTGAGGTGATGCAGGGACCCAGGGAAAACCCAGCTGACTGTATAACAGAGCTGTATGACAGAGCTTTATGACATGACTGTATAACATGACCGTGCAGTAAGGGAGAGGTCAAAGGAGGTTTCCTCAAAACCTGTACAAATCCTGTCAGTGGATCTGTACGTTCTTCTCACTGAAGACGTTGCTGTTCCATAGCATAAAGTCTGAGGAGCAGAACTTCGGTAATTCCATACGAAAGGTGGAGAACGCAGGGCTGGAGCCAGATCTTTCTGCCACCAACTTCTGCTGCCAAGCTGAGATGCTGCAACCGCTCTGGTGACAGAAGCCACAAAGGCGACATGGGTCCATCTGGAGTTTGAATGGATGCCCTCACTGTCCTGGTGGAGCCTTTGTTGGTGTTATGGGGCCAGCTGCAGCCAGCAGTGGGCTTGTCTTTATCACCAACTTTCTTTTTTTCACAACAGCTTCCTGAAACTGCTTGTGTCCCTGGTGCTAACAGGGTGAAGAGGTGGTAAGTGTTAGTGCACCTCAAATACATAGGTGAATCTTCCTTTTAATTGGTAGTGCAGACATGCCTGCTGCAACCTTGCAGGAGTTAGCATGGTGTTGCCCATAGAGTGTGGATTTACTGTGAGGTTAGGAGGGCTGTTGCCTTTCTCATGTGCTGTGTATTAGGTACTTACTTTCCACCTTACTGCCACATGTTTTATGATATTGTCTGCAGTAGCTAAACTGTTCTTCCTCTGCTCTGCACAAGGATGTGGGTGTGTTACTGGCAGCTCTGCAGGGCTAGAAAGAAGTAGTGATGGCTTCCTGTAATTCCTCTGTGGCCAGATAACTGTTACCCTGTTTTACAGGAGGGCAGAGCTTGTGCACTCCATCTGGGGCAGTGGTCTGATGGCAGCACCCCAACTGAATATTGGGTAGCTGCTTTGGGCTGGTCGCTTCCTGTAGCTGGCTGTGTGACATCCTTGCCCTAACCCACAGTCAAGTGGGATTCTGTTCAGAGCTGGAGGAAGGAAAGCGATTCTCTGTCATAGTTGTCTGCATCTACCTTAACTGTGTGTCCCCACTGCTGCTTGGGGTGAAGTGCCAGGAGCTATGTGGGCAGCAGCCCAGCTTGGTCTCTGTGGCTTCCACCACAGCCCAGTGCTGATGCAAAGGAAAGAAATAAATAATGCCTGCTTTAAAGCGGTGGATGTCTACAGCTTTAGACTGTAGAGGCTTGTATAGCTGCTGCTGACTCCACATGCAACACGCAGGAAGGTGTCTTGTACGTGGTGATCTGAGTGTGGCTTGATGTTATAGATCAGTGCTCAGAGATTACCTCGTGAACTCTTAAACTGGGAGGACCTGAAAGTTTGTAGTGTTTTAAACACTTCAAGTATATCTTGTTATGCTTCATACAATTGTTATTTCTATCTGAGTTGAAAGAAAAGGAAGTAATGGCACCTTGCGTGTTGTTGCCGGAGTTCATTAGATGATAGGATTTGAAAGTAAATGCTGGGAGATGTCAGTGTTGGCACGCAGGAGGAACTGCAACTCAGGTACCCGGAGCTGACCTCTGCAAGCAAAGCTCTGGAAGAATCTGTTCCTGCTTCTGCAGCTGGAAAACAACAAACTAAAAAACCCTCCTCACTTCTACTTCCCTTAATCTCTTGACAGGGAGCAGAAAGGAAGATCAGGGATGAAGAACGAAAGCAGAGCAAAAGAAAAGGCAAGTGCACTGACCCCAGCTCTCAGTTGAATGCCTGTAAGTAGAAATTATTCCATGGGTATTTTAAATATAAGATTTCATTTTGGCTACAAATAATTTATACAGTAGTACTCTTAAGTCAATTTTTTTTATCCCCTGTGGAGTTGGTTTTGTTTTAAGCTGTTGTTTATGGATCATTAATTGCATTTAACAAATTACTGAGTCAGTTAGGACTTTATGTAATTTTTCCTGTCCAAGACAGGATTCTGGTACACATTTACCAGCAGGTGAAGTGACGAGGTGTGTGTGGTGTTTGGATGCTTGCTGCAGCCCCTGTAGATGTAGGTGTCCACAAGAACTGGAGCTGTTCCAAACGTATTCAACTCGATCTTAAACTTAAGCTTTAACGTATGTTGGAAGGTGCTTACAGCTGTGCAGCAAGATGGTGGCAGGCTTGGGTCTGTGCCTCCCAGCCCTGTGCTCACTCTTCCAGGGCGAAGCCATCCTTATTCAGTATTTTCAGTAGAAATTGTTTCCATACCTATGAGTGACGTGAAGATCTCAGCATTCTCAGTACACAGAGGCTGCGGAACTGCCTCCTGCTGAGTATCTTCCCTTCAGCTGCTGGAGGTGAGGTGTATGTATCTTGACTGCAACAGATCCTGTGTTTTGATGGCTTGTTATTGGCTAACAGAGCTGCTTAGAGAACACATCTCCCTATGCTCCCTTTAATGGAGCAGGCGTGTGCTTTCCCTTGCTTGTCAGAGCCGTGCTATTAACAGTCCAGCTGGTTGGACAGGCATGCAGCTCACAGCTTGTTGGGCAGGATTTTCCTGACGCAGCAGGTACGGGCTGCTGGAGCAGCTTCAGAAGAAGATAATGCTCTGAGGGAACCCTTTTGCTCAAGGGCGAACGTTGAAGGGATGTGTTTTGATTCTTTTTCCCCTACGTGAAAGGCAGCTTTAGCACACTGCTAGCATTTCACAAATGTAGCTGCCCCAGTGGCTCTCAAAAGATTGCTGGAAGGTGAAAACTCAGTTTCAGTGCCCATTTCCAGGATCTGGTGATTGTACAGAAGCTGCTTTCTAGAGAGAATTTCCTAAGCTTGGACTTAGCCTGGAGAGACCTTGATTTTCCTGGAAAGTACAATGCACTGCTGTTTAGTTTTTATGTTAGGAGTTTTTAATTGCTCTAAGACATAAGCTGTTGTACCCGCCTCTGGGATTACTGATACCATATGCATGCGGACTCAGCAACAGCAGAAATTGTGACTTTTGGTGAAAACAATTATGTTACAGGGATTGAGCAGCCTTTGCAAAATCAGTTTTACAAGGTAAAAAATGTTTATTTCTGACCGGAGACATGAGAGGTGAAGTGCTTTGCTTGCAGCTGGTTTGACTCAAAGTGTAAAAGTTTACACGTGGTAATTAAGTGGAAATCTGTGGTTCTGACACAACCATATCAGAACAGCAGTTTGAGGCACCTCCTGCCTCACTCTGTCCCAGATGGGCTTTTGTGGATGAACACTGTGCCTCGTGTCGCTTCACTGGTGTGTGGTGAGAGCCGAAGTCCTCTGTGGGAGATGGTGCTGGTGGGGGATGACGTGGGGTCTGGCAGCCTGGGGGTGACCAGGGTGAAAGATGAGATGAAGAGAAATAGAAATTGAGAAGTATGGAATGGAAATGCAACTCGTGAGCATATTTGTACTTCTCTTTAGAGCAATCATGCTTTTTAGTACTGACTTTGGAGAGGTGCCCAGCTGCGTGGGTGGCAGCCTGTTTCCTTCTTTCTCTTCTTTCTGCCGTTCTGGTGTGGGAAATTCAGCAGCCCACTGTGGGGGATTGGTTAGGCAGAAGGGGAGAGGGGCTTGGAACAGCTTTTGTTCTCTGTTCCACTTGGTATATGGAAGACCTAGGATTTTCTGTTGGGGTTAGTGGTCAGACCACCCTGCAGCCCAGCTTAATACTCAAATGGAGTCAGGCAGTTCACTTAGATGGAATTCGCTCTCTGCAGTGCTGTTGGAGTCCAGGCCCTCGCCCAAGACAACCCAGGTTCGAACTCCTCTACTCCAGAAGCTTCTCTTTGACCCTGACTACAGGGTACTCTTGTTCAACAGCATGTGTGCCTTTTAAATGATGTAGGAAAGCTTCAGCCTCATCATTGCTTGCACCATCCTCACTGTCTGTACTGTCCTCTGACCCAGCCTTTGGTGTCTCTCCAGTTTCCGATGTCAAAGTGCCGATGCTTCCCTCACATAAGCGGACGGACATCACTATCTTCAAGCCCTTCATGGATCTGGACACGCAGCCAGTCCTCTTCATTCCTGATGTTCACTTTGCAAATCTGCAGCGTGGTGCTCATGTAAGTAAAGCCTGTGGGTGTGGGGGTGAGGAGTGCTGTGGGGTGTATTTGCAAGAAGTCTAGGATGTTGTGTGTTTGTGTTAAATATGAAATACCAGACTGCCTGCACTGATGCTGTAAACAAACACAGGCTGAGTCTTACATGAGCAAGAGACGTTGCTCCTGGATGTGTTGGCTGGACTTAACTGGGGATGTTTTCTGAATAAATTATTTTCCTGCGAGCTACTGTTGTTAAGAACCTGAAATGATTTTTCCAAAGCGTTTCCAGCTGCGAGTTCACAGAAGGAACTGCAGGCTGGTTTTCTCTTGTAAAGTCTGCTGGCTTTCTGCTGTGCTGCTGTAGACTTCAGGCTTCTGAAGCCTGCTGCTGCAGAGTGAAAAGCCGTTCTGTGGAGCTGGCAAGCGCGTCAGCTGTGTGATCTGCTGCCAGAGCACCCTGCCTCAGCATCCTGGAAAGTCCCAGCTGACAGGAAGCTGGAAGGGAAAAAATGAGTGCAACCAAATTTCAAAATCTTCAGGCTTCCCGTGTTTAGAGTTCTGGCATGCTCTAATAGAATATTAGTGTTACTTTTTTAAGACAGTTGCCTCAATTCCTAACAGAGAATCGGAATAAACTTGTATCCATAAGGAACTTTTCTGTGCCTTATCCTATAACAGCTGTAGTTTTAAGTACTGTTGGAAGACTGCATTAGCCTGGACAGAGAACTAGTTAGCTCTTGTGCATTTCCACCCTTAGCATTTGAGATCCTTCAATTTCTCTGTAGGAAAAGTGGTAAAGAAAGTACTTACTGGCTTTTGTAAGATTGAGTCTAAGTGTTGTTTGATACAGAGTTGAAAGATAAAGAGGAAATGAATTCCAGTTCTGGGTAAAGCTTGCACAACCCTAAGCAAAAGTATTATCTGTTTCTTAAAATGAAGGCAATGTTTTTTGCTTGGATCAAAGGATCTTAGTTGTAGTAGTAAAGGTGTGTCTGGCTCTCTTCTTGACAGCCTGTTTTTCCCCTGTAGCCTGTGCTGCTGTGCTTATGAGTCAGTTGAGCGAGTGAGCTGGCTGCCTTTCCCCTGCGTTTCCTACTGTGGGTTTAGGGGTTCTCTCTTCTAGAACAAAAACTCACCACTGTTGGACCTTTGCTTGTGTGGGATAGGGCAGAATTGCTCAATGGCAATGACTCTTCAGTGCAAACAAAACCATTGCAAAGTTGCTGTTAGCAGTTAACGCTTGAAGGGATGGGAAATGTATTGCTGGCAGGACCATGTTATACCAGCCAAATGGAATGTCTTCCTGTGACTTTGTTTTGTGGAGTTCAGACCACTATGTATGTATTCTCAGTATTCTCAGAGGAACAGAATACCCCTTTAGGTTCTCACTAGCTAGTTAAATCACTGTATGCTTTTCTGCATATTTCAAGAAAATCTCTTCTTTGTTTTAAAAGGTCCTTCCTGTTGCTTCTGAAGAGCTAGAAGGTGAAAGGTAAGAGCTGTGCTTTTTCAGGCTCCTGAAGCTTTGCCCTTGGAAAGGAGGTAAGTCCCTGTAATTGCACTGTGGCTAACATTTTGCTCTATCAATGGCAGCTCCAACCTGAAGAGAGGAGGTTATATTGGCGAAGAGGACTTCATTGCTACTCCTAACAAAATGGCTAGAATAGAAGAACCAAAAAGAGGTATTACTTTCTCTTTTCAAAGACTGCATTATCAGAGTGCTTGTCCACCAGGGTAGAGAGATGCCTCCGAGATTTTATTTTGCAATATACTTTATCCTGACCTTCTAGTTTTGACTAGCAATGGAAAGTACACGTGTATCAGGTTGTAGTTCAGTTTCACAAATCTTTTTGCCATGGGAGAATTTGGGGGCTTTTCTGCCAGCTCACACACTGCCTGCTTTTGAATTTTGTGTCAGGAAAGGTGCAGAGGTATTGAGCAGTGTACCAAGCCTCTGAGCAGAAAGCTTACCAGATAATCAATTACAAAATACCAGAAACTCTTTGGTGGGAGTTTGAAACTTGAGTGCCAAGAGCTGCTTCTGGATATAAAATGGTTGCATCTTCCATGGTGCTGGAAGATGGGCTGTTCACCACTAGGAAGCAAAATGAGAGCATATTTTGTTTATTTTAAACCTATTTTTTTATCTCTGAACTTTGTGGAGTTGGATGTTACTGTGGTGTCATGGAAGAAAATGAGATCCTTTTTGGAGGAGGCATAGAGGATTGCCTGCCTGATGACAGCTGTGTATGGAAAGACCATGACAAGGCTTAAAGGATTAAAAGATGAAGATTAAACTTGCTAGGTTTAACCTTTGCCACCTCTCAAGTTTGACCTGAATGGGGCTGTACTTTGGTAGTCTGTGTAAACTAATTTGAAATGATGGATTCTATAAGAAGTGTGACCTCTTGGTTTCTCCTGACTGTGTGCAATAAAATGAGACCCATGGGGTTATCTCTACATTGACTGCTCTAACGTCCTACCTGTGCTGTTACTGAGAGTGTTTATGCTCTCTTCGTTTTAACATCTGCAGTTCTTGTTCTGAATCTCCCTCTAGCAGAGGAAGTCGGGGTGTTGTGCTGTCCTTAGCTCACCTTGGTCAACTTAGACCAGTAATTGCACTGTATTGCAGGCGTGTCAAAGGCGTGTAGCTAATGAACCCTTGTAAACAATCCAGCTTGCGATACCTAGTCATTAGAAGGTGGATTAAAGGCAGCAAAGCCGTTCAAGTCCAAGCTTTTTTGCTCTTACGGCTTATTCCTCAGCCTTAATGCAGTTTTTAATGAGGCTGATGCTACGTACAATGACTCTGCTAGCTTGAGAACACTAGAGATACTTACCTAATTGGGTTTCTTATTCTTTGGTTCCCCTCCTAGCAGGAAAGAGAGCCTGCAGTGTGTCAGCTGAGGTGGAGTGGGTATTCCTCAAATGTGGCATGGAGAGGGAAGGCAGATGAGGTGGTGTAGGAGGAGGGGGGAGTGTACAAATAAATAAGTATAAAATGAGGAGGTGACCAAGTTGGCTTCACCTACTGTGATGGTGTCTGTCAAGTTGGTTAATTGTGAAAGATCTTATGGTGTGTAACTTCTGAGACACGAAGGAACGCTAGATTCTCAAAACTCCATGTTTTGCATTCCTCCTTTCTGTGTTTTAAATGTAATCTTTTCTTTCAAAAAATAGAGGAGATATCAGGTAGTGAAAAATCTGAATTTTGAGAATGAAGGTGTTTGACATGTAGGCATGCAGTATTTCTGTGCATGAAGAGTGTCTTTTGAGCTAACCTAGCTGTACATCTTCAGTGTATAGTAGGTGTATGTATGGACTAAGGGTCTCATGAAGAGAAGTACATACTGCTCCATATTTAGCCACTATCATACGCAGGTCTTTGATGAGGATCAGCTGTGCAGTTAATTCCTCTCTGTGATTTGCTTTTCAGTGTTGCTTTATGTCCGAAAAGAGTCAGAGGAAGTCTTTGATGCACTTATGTTAAAGACACCATCTCTGAAAGGCCTAATGGAAGCTGTAAGTATGAAGGCTGCTTTGTAGGCCTTGTCTCCTGCTTGAGGAAAAGCAAGTGGCCCAGTCAGTGTGTGATGGACAATCGTAGGATTCAGAATGCTGATTGCAGTTTGTGTCCATGTATCTCTGCTGCTTCTGGAAAAGATGCAGAAGGCCAATGCTCTTTCAGTTAAGGGGAAATTAATGTAGATAATGCTTTAGTTCTTTGTTGAAGGGGCTTTTGGAAGCTTCCTGTTTAAGCGTCTTATTCCACACGCGTGAGATCTGGGTGTAAGAAGGTGTTTCTTTGCCTTCCTTGGAAATCTGAGCTTAAGAGTCACAAATTGTTAGGCACTGCTGGAAAGACTGAGCTCTGGGCTTGCTCTTTATGCAGGTTCTGTTCTGGGCATGTGGCAGCAGCAAGCAGTTTGTAGGTCTTTTCCTTAAGAAAAAACAGTCAGTGGGCTCCCACTTGGAATGTCCTTTGTGTCAGAGACAAGAGCTGAATTAGGAGGTGGAGCGATTTCCAGAGCATGTTCAATGGCTTGGGTTTATTTCTGTCTGAAAGCCTTGTTTGGGGGCCTTCCTTCCCCTCTGCAGACTGCTAGAGAGGAGCTCTAAGCCTCAGCTTAGAACAGAGCAGTGTGCTTGAGCAGTTCTATGTATCTGTGCGCACAAGCGTGAAATTATTCTCTGGTGCTTGACTTCCAAAATAGCCTTCCACTACTCCTGCTGCTATAATGCTGCAGGGGAAGTGCGGAGCTTAACTCTGGGGAATGATGTAATGCTTGGCACTAGCTCAGAATTGCCATTTCTGACTGTCATTCTGTGACTAATGCCTCGTGGAGGCTTGGAGGACAGAGGCCTCGGGCCTGTACAGCCAGGTATTGCCTTCTCTTTGGGACCAGAGATGGCTCTGTAACATGAGACCCTTTCCTGCCTGTGCTTTGGAGTATGATGTTCTTGGCCTGTTCTCCTCTACAAATCTGAGTGAGGAATAGGAGACAGAAGAGGAATTTTATTGATGGGTAATTGTGGGAGCAGCTCGAGCTGTTGTGTGCTGGGGCACACAGGCTTTGCCAGCACATACAGGCTGGAGAGTGGCTGACAGGCAGAGGGAGTGAAGGCTGTGGGGTCCTCCCTTACGTGGTGGCCCTGAAGTAAAACTGTACCTCTGTTGTTTCACTGGGATTTCTCACAACAGGGAATCAAAAGCTCAAATATGGTTTGGAGAACCCATCATATGCTTTTGTATCCCGAAAGAGCACATTGGTTTGGTGCTCGCTGTTGATGCAATAGAGCAGTTTGTGAAAGCGAATCAGACTTGGGTGCCTTCATGTGTTTGTATGATGAAGAGCCATGCTTAGAGGCTGTGGACACTCAGATGGCTAAGGCAAAATTTGTGATCATTTTGTCTTTAACACAGTTCTTTGCTTTGTTGCTCTTTCTTCCTGTATCAGCCACTGTGATGAGCAGTTCTTACCTGATCTCTCTGATACTGAATTTTAAACTGGCTTTCAATACAGTAAGAGACCAGAGAGGCCAGGGAGGGTGCAGTGCTGTTCTGTGTTGGCTCTTTGAGTCAGCAGGGAGTTGCTAGATGAAGAATCAGTGCCTGGGTTTAGATCATAATTGAGTGTTTTGCACTGAAGTAAGTGAAAGGCAGTCTTAGCAGTCTCCTTGCTTTACAGATGTTTTCTTTCTTTGTTCCAGATATCTGACAAGTACGATGTTCCTTTTGATAAAATAGGAAAAATCTTCAAAAAATGTAAAAAAGGGTGAGTCTGTATCCTTGGGGCAGCTCTGGGAACACGAGCTCCTTTCTTTCAAACCTGTAGGCAAATCTGCTTTAACTTTTTCTGTGCACTGCATGTATGCAAATGTGGTGTGTGTGTGTGTGTCCAGGCCCTGAACTAATCCTGTTCCAGTGTAACTCATAGAGCAGTAAAGCATAAAGGTCCTGTAGAGCTAAACAGTTCGACTTGCTCTATAAGTGCAAGTCATTGGACTTCCAGATGGGCTGCTATTTGAATCACTCTTGATCATGCCAGAGAAGAGTTCAGTTTGTTGAAAGGCTCCCAAGTGACAAAGAACCTACTTGGACCCATGCTGAATTGTTTGAGTGGTTAACTGTGCTCACTGCCTATATTTGGCTACAGTTACTAAACCTGGGGTTTTTTTTGTGTGTGCTACATTGAAGAGGCCTCCACTTGCGAAATACCTGTTCCCTGCAAAGGCCACAGTCCTTGAGCTCGTAGTTGAGTTCGTGAACGTGCCTTTATTTTTCCTTTTCATCTTTTAGTAACTTTCTTGGTCCTTCTCCAAAGTCACTTCAGTTTCTTAGCTTCTTCCCCAAAGCCCCTCTGCCCAGAAAAATGGAGTCCTTTAATCACCTTTGGAATGTAATTTCAAGTGGTAGAAGTGCTTTTGTAGCAGAATTGCCACACCAGAACAACTGCAAGAGTTTGGAGTTGATGGCAGCTAAACCACTGCCGAGGACAGTCCTGTGTGTTTGAGTGTGTGAACACGCTTTTATACGCACACTTACGCACAAACACACGGTTATTCTGGTAAATTGAAAGTGGCCAGCAGGTTCTTCACTGTGAGCTCTGCAGGAGTTATTTGTAACTGCTGATTATTTATAACTGTCAAACAAACCAGTTCAGAGCCCCAGGGCTGCTAAGGCGTGTTTAGCATCTGATGGGATTTGTGCCATTTCTGAGATCTCCTTCCCTCCCAGTTCAGGAGCTACACTTCATGCTTTCCTTCAGCTGAGAAGTGTGGCTGCAACCCTTGGTGGCAGGTCTGGGTGAGAGCAGCTAGACTTGCTATGGCAGGTGAAGATTCAGTGCAGGTGGGCAGGAATCTTAGCTTACCTCTGGACAGGCTCGGTGCTCTGAGATTTGAGTGTGCCTTTGCTGTCTTCGGCATTTAGAACTCTAATATTTCCCCAACTTATCTCTTTCCAGAATTCTGGTCAACATGGACGATAACATTGTGAAACACTATTCTAATGAAGATACCTTCCAGTTACAGATTGAAGAAGTTGGAGGATCTTACAAGCTGACTCTCACTGAGATCTAAGATCACGGATCCTCTGTGGATTTTAAGCACAGATCTCGAGTGATCATTTTCCCATAATGTGGTGTGTTGGGTAAAACACTGATCACCTCCAGGAGCAAGTCAGGTGTTGACTTGTTCTGGGGATCAGAGAGGTGTTTTTGCTTGATACCTTTGTGTCTCTGTTCTTTCTAGAGAACGTTGTAATGCTCATGACCTTATTTGCACTTGAAACCAGTGAGCAAAGAACAGCAATTAAATAGAGCATGTATAAAAGACTAGTAGATAAGGGAGGGGAAACCCTTGGAAGGTGGCCTTGTAGAGTGGTGATGTCTTATTTATCTATTTGGTACCCACGATTGAGCCTGTTATCAGCTAATAGCGTTTTACTGGACTGTTTTCTGTTAGGTAGGGCTGCAAAACTACTGACTGAAACTGGTAGGAATTGCGTGCAGGTTGGAGAAGTCATCATAATGTTTACTCTTTATCAGGGCAGGTTGTTGAAATCACTTGTGTCACTGGGGGGGAATGTAATACTGCCTTGCTTATGAAGAACTCGCCTTAGTAACTGTGTGAACTCTCATCAGATGAAGCTATATTGTATATAAGTGCAATATATTTTTGAAGGTTTGTAAATGTGTACATACAAGTGATATATAATATATATAAAATATGGTGTTTGTGTATATACCATGAATATATGCAAAGAAGCCCATCTAAAAGGATGCCATATACAGAGAAACAGATATTTAACGTAGCTATTTAAAGAAAGGACAAAGCCTTAACATGCACCAAAGGTGAGCACACGTTGGTACGTTCGTAGAACGCGCAGAGACCTTGTTCAGCATGCATTTTCCTGTGTGAAGGGAAGGGTAGCAGCTCTCCTCTCTCTCTCTGGACAGCGAGGCACTGGCAGCTCTGTCTCCTGCCTGCCCTGGCTCTGAGCAGTGGTGTCCTGCTGCCCACAGGGTGGTCAGGGCTGAGGCCGAGAGGCTGTGCCGTAAGAAAAGCTAAGCACATTCAGGTTCCTTAAAACCTCACTTTGAGGGGTCGGCAAGTCTCCTGCAGGGTGGATTTCTGTCTGTGGCAGTATGCTTAGGGTTCCCCCAGACCTCTGCCAAGCCCTGTGGCAGCAGCTCGGTCTGGGGAAATCCAGTGCTTGGCAAGGTGCTGGGTGGTGCAGCAGGGAACCGGGGCTGTGGACCAATGAGGGCAGCTGGTAGCAGCAGTCCAACCTGGTCCCAGCTGCCAGAAACCTCCAAAAACAGCCACTGCAGTAGGCTCTATAGCGCTTACTCATTGTGCCTTTGTGCTTAGGAAGGAAAGGTGCCCTCTGGTTAGCAGCAAGGGAGAGGCGCACAGTAATGGCTGCAGCCACCTGCACTGCAGGGTGGGACGTGAGCAGGTATGAAGCGCTGGGACCGGTGCCACTCGGTGCTGCTGGTAGTGGTCTGCGTTAAGGGGAGGTTTGCAGTGTTCTGAGGCAGCACAAAGCCGGGGGGGCTGAACATGCATTGCCATGGGTTGACCTGGATAGGCTGGAGAAGCAGGCTGACAAAGCAGGATGTGATTCTGCTGGATGGTTCATGTGTCCCCTGAGCCATCAGCGAGCGGTAACCCAGTGTTGTCTGGCTGTGTCATGCTGCTGTTTGGAAAGGGGACAGAGATGGCACGCTGAGTTTTACAAACAGAAGCACAGGCTGCAGAATGCCTGAGCCTTGCCTGGTGTCCTGCTGGGCTCCGAGGGAGCCTCAGCCACAGCACGGTGCCCTGCTCTGGGCCGGCCTTTCCCACTGCTGTCCTGCCAGGAGCTCAGGGCTGAGGGAGCAGTCTCCAAACATGTGGATGCGTGTTCCCAGTCCTTGTGGTGGGCTTAAATTGCAGAAATTCAGGTTGCAGGTGGAGAAGGTTGCCCAGGGAGGGCTGTGGCCTTCGGCATCAGAGCTCTCCAGAGCCAGGCTGGATAACATACCCTGGTGGCTGCGGGTACAGTTAATCCTGCCTCGGTGCTGGGATGAGGTTCCTACCTGAAATCCCTCCCCACCATATATTTTGTTATTATTGTGAACTGTAGTATTTGGGGATTTTTTGCTCGGGCCAACCCCAAGCAGGCTCACAGAGCATCCCATTCCTCCTCCTTCCCTCTCTCAGCACCACGTGCCCTCCTGCTCACACCTGCTAACAGCCTGCTTGGGCCTGGAGTGAGCTGGCACGGCCCTGCCCTCCATTGGGCTTCCCTTGTGAGTTATGGGCGCTGCAGTAAGGGAATTTTTTAAACCTGATATATAGAATACATATATATTGTCACATTTGTATCGAAAATGGAAGTTCTATTACAGAAACTCAATCTGGGGTCAGGGAAGTAGTTTAGGGTCTCCGTAGGGGTAGGGTTGACACAACCGTTGTTTCTTTTTTACTGTGTAATGAAGTACGTGAACTAAATCTGATTGTTTTCCTCTAAGGCTCTCTGGGACACGGGTCTTCTCACTGTAGCAGCAACCTCATGTATGTGTTATGGAACTGATTTTTTGGTTTTGCCTGCTGTTTTTTAATTGAAAACATATTTTAAACCAAGCTATTAAATTTTATATGTTCATTTCTAACGATGAGTCTTCTATGCAGTGAGTACGGCTGCCTTTCCTGGCCTCTCTGTGACAGCGACAGGGCCCGAGGGAACGGCATGGAGCTGTGTCGGGTGGGGGCAGCTGGGGGTTAGGGACAGGCTGTGCACCAGAGGGCGGTGGGCACGGCACAGGCTGCCCAGGGCAGTGGGCACGGCCCCGAGCGGCTGCAGTACAAGGAGCGTTTGGAGAGCGCTCTCAGACCTGGGGTGTGGATTCCGGGTGGTGCTGTGTGGAGCCGGGGCTGTATGCAGGATGCTGTATGCAGGATGCTGTATGACTCACTGCCAGCAGCGCGCACTGCGGGGCCCCGCTCACAGCCCGGGGTTGAGCTCCGGCATGGAGCTAGGAGCTTCGTGTCCCCGTGTGCGCTGGGCGGGCCGCTCCCGGCCCTGCCTCCCCGTTGGCAGCCTCCTGGGGCCCCGGCTTGCAGGGACGGGCCCCGTTTAGGCGTGACGCGGCGTGGGTGGGAGGGCTGCAGGGCAGGGCCGGGCACGGAGCGCAGCTCGTATCTTATCCGTTCATCGCTGGTACATAACGGGGGGCCGCACCGCGGGGCTCGGCCCCGGGGCAGCACGTGGGTGGGTGTGCGCGGGGGCTGCTCCTCCTGTAAGTGTATATGTAATGAGGAAACGGGGATTTTACGTGAGCAGGTAACGGCAGGACAAGGGGGAACGGCTTTAACCTAAAAGGGGGAGATTTAGGTTAAACGTGAGGAGGAAGCGCTGTACTCGGAGTGCGGTGAGGCCGCGGCACAGCCGCCCAGAGCCGCGGTGGGTGCCCCATCCCAAGGCGGGGGCGGATGTGTGCCGGGCAGTCAGAGCCCTGCCCGCCGCACGCAGCCGGCCTTCCCCTCCCTACCCGCTGCCCACGTGCAGCGCGGCACGCACGCGGGGGGAGGGGAGTTCCGGCCAGGCCCCGCCCTCTCCCCGCCCCCGCCACACCCC
>JACDJE010000175.1:1309506-1327074 GCA_016647715.1 Pavo muticus
GGTTGGGGCCGTTAGCTGAGGGGATGGGGGCGGCCGGGGCCGTTAGCTGAGCGGCGGGGGCCGTTGGGGCCGTTAGCTGAGGGGCTCCGTCCTGGCCGCGCGGCCGTCCCCTTCCCTGGCTGCCGTCCCCTTCCCCGGCTGCCGCCGTGGCCGCGCCGGGCGGGGTGACGCGGGGACACGCGTCCCGGCCGTGAGCCGTTGCGCAGGTTTCCAGCGCTAACTAACCAACCACCCGACCGTGTGGTGTAGGCGATGTCACGTATCTGTATCTCTGTGACACCGCGGAGCCCCACTACGTGAGTCAGTCCCAGAACTCACGGCCACGAGAGCCCCGATGACATCACCCAGGAAGCGCGGTTCCCTTAGGACTGGAGGCCGTGGCGGCAGCGTGGCAGTGCCTGCTTTTTTTAGTTCCCCCCTCTTTCTGCAGTGCACCACGGCGGGGCTGCAGGGCTTGCCCCGTGACGCCTGCCCCGGTGCTCACAGGGCGCTGAGCCAGCCGCACAGCCCGCGTGCTGCCGGAGCTCTGTGACGTTCGGGTTTCCTGTGCAGGAAGGTTGGGTGTTGCCTCGCATGTGGGTGCACACCCATCTTCTGTGCCGCTTGCCTTTGGAAGCAAACCAATAGCATTCCTCCGTATTGTCTTCGTGCTGCTTGGTGCCCTTTGGGATTCCCGGCACCTGTGCAGTACCATACATTTTTAAGCACAATTTTTCGAAGAACTGAATACAAAGAAGCCCTGTTGTGCTCCAGAAGCTCCTTGCCTTCCTTTTTCCCCACTAGCTTTCCCGGTGGTAAAAATAAAATGGAAATCCTTTTGCAAAGCGTGGTACCCCCAGGCAGAGATCGGGCCTCGGAGCATCGTACTGTCAGCCCGAAGTGTGTTTTCCACATGCTCTGGGAATGAGATTAGTGCTAATGAGCAGCCATCTTCTGGGGCCAGGAGACAGCCTTGTCTAAACAAGGTTGGAAGTTCTTCCCTTCTTTCTGCTTGTACACAGACGAGGAATGTGTTTATTCAGAGCAGTGCTATCCAGGAAAAGAACTCTGGAAACCTGAGCTCCACGTTACACCTATCAGCTCCTTTTCTGCAAGTGTGGCTTTTTTCTTGTTTGTTTGTTTTGATTGGTTGGTTGGTTGGTTTTTCTGTGGTGATCTTTTTATTTTTTCCCTTTTTTTTTTTTCCTTTAGAAGGGTAACGGGGTGGAGAGAGGAGCTGGCAGGGGGAGGGTGAGAGCAGAGCTGGTGGGTAAAAGTCTTGCTGCGGGCATGGGATCTGTTTCAGATGACCTTCATGGTGAGCAGACAGCATGTGGGTGGTGTCAGCTTTGTATTCGGACTCGTGCTAATAGCCAGTAATCCGATTACATCCAGGTTGACATTGTGGATATCTATGAGTCCATCCGGGAGCGGCAGCGCCACGACAGCGAGCGCTCTACCTGCAGCACCTTGGAGCAGAATGACATCGAAGCCGTTGAGGCACTTGTTTGCATGAGCTCCTGGGGGCAAAGATTGCAGAAAGGTGACATATTAAAGATAAGGCCTCTCACGCCCTTCTCGGATTCTGGCGATTTCACAATGCAAGCCGAGGCTACTTCTGAATTACCAAAGGATTATTTATCTACACTGGTAAGGAAGGCATGACTGCAAAATAAGAGTGCGTGACACCTGGCTGGTACATCCCCGCCAGTTTTGACGTAGCTGAGAAAGATAGCTCGCTTGTGTGTCCCCGCGTAGAGTAGTGGCAGCGTGGCTCATGCTGTGTGCGCGCATGCAAATCAGCAGCGTGGGGTTTTCTGCTGTTTCTGGGATGGCGAATGTAGGAGTTTGGTCTCCTGTTAAATAAAAGCTCCTGCTGTCAGGAGCAGCACAGAGGAAGGCTGTTTCAGTGGTCGGATGTTTGAGAGAATCACAGAGGGGCTGAGGTGAGCAGGGCCATCTGGGTGCATTGGGCACGGCCCTGCTGCAGCAGGGACACCCAGAGCAGGGTGCCCAGCACCACATCTGGGGGCTGCTGGGGGTCCCCGAGGAGGAGACCCCGCAGCTCTGGGCAGCCTGTGCTCCATCACCTGCACCGCACAGAAGCGCTGCCTGGTTCTTGGAGCATTTGGAGTACAAAAGGCAGAATGAGCCTCAGTGATTCAGCGCTGACTTATCTGGAAGGCCTTTATGAAGAGGGCTCTTGACGACATTTGGCTTCACGCTGATCGCTAGTACAGCTTACCATTATGAAACAGCAAATTTAATTGGGTTTTATGCTATGTGTTTCTACATGTAGTTTGTTATTTTTCCAGAGCGTTGGCCTACTCTGGCTGATTAATGTCAGTTGAATCACAATTTTTTTTGTTGTTTCAATTTATGTTGCAATAAAAGTAGATTAACAAAAAAAGAAAGGTCTGTCATTTGTGTTTTAGAAGGCTAAGACCTATTTCAGCCAGCTGGCTTTTAGTATGCAGTTACGTCACAAAAAGAGAATAGGAGAGACAAAAAGGCTGAGATGATACAGCAACTGGCTGGTGGGCCTCTTCTGTTGTACTCCTGCCACTCAGTTCTGGAACTCTGAACTGCCCAGCAGACAGGCATGGGTTGGGATTTCAGTGTTAAGGGGGGGAGGAGAGGTGGCAGCAGCAGGAAGGCACGGGGTGGGTGCGTGGGTGAGGGGGAAGAGCAGTTCCACTTGTGTTTATCTTGGGAGTGGCCACCAGCTGCTGGAGGAATCATTATTTAAAGATCTTAAATTATTGAAGTACCATTTATTATTAAATTAAAGATAAAAATATCTAAGTCTTACTGGAATATTGAAGTTCACATGGTACAGTACTGCTATCTATTGCTTGTGTGTCTGTGATCAGCAGAACACTCGTAGCCTCTTACATCTGCACCCATTGCTGGGAGAAGAAACGAGAGGGCTTCTGTAGTGCAGCGGGTAGACAGGCAGCATTTTATGTAGGCTTACAGTCTGCCCCATCGCCCTCCTTTAATTAATTAGTGCACTTCTGAGCCTGTTCAGAATGACCATCAGATGAGGCAATGCAAGCTGTAATTGCTTTCCCCAAGAAGCGGTTTCTGAGGAGCAGGTGTGATTTTATTTTTGCACTAAAGACCGTGGAGAATTGTGCGCCGAATTAGCAGCGTTGTATAACAGTGCTTTCTTTCTGCAGTGCATGACCCCTCCGCACAGCCCCGACTTTGTGGAGATGTCTGCCGCCGTGCTGCTCCCCTCACAGGTCACTTACTCCAAGCCCAGGACCGTCATGGCAAACACAGCTGCCTGCTCGCTCACATCCACCACCGACGCGACTCCCGCAGCCAAGCCGTCCGTTCTGAGCGTGCAGAGGCAGTGTGAGCAGAGGGCGGCCCTCGCGGAAGCCTCTGCCCCTCAGCCTTGCCGGGCCATGGTGACGAGCGTCATACGGCACACGGGTGACAGCTCTGCTTACCACCACGGTCCTGCCGTGCAAGAGAAAGCAAAGGCGGCTTCGGGCTGCGGCACTTCTGGGGACCGGCGTGGAGCAGAGGACCGAAGACATTCCAGCCTGCCACAGGACACGTGTGCTGCCGATGCTTTAATTAACAAAGCCTCTCCGGTGCACCAGCCGTGTGCAGGTGACTGCAGTGATGTCGTGCCCAGCAAGGGACAGCTTCCAATCCGACCTGTTTCGCCACAGACCCACTTACCAAAGAGCTGAGAGGATGACTTGCAAAAAAGAGCTACCCCAGTGACACCCGTCCCTGTGTCGAGCCCCCAGGTTCTCTGTCAAATGATCCCTTTGAATGGACAAAGCGGTGTGATTAATGCCTACGTGAAGCCTTCGGCTCCAGCCGTCTCAGCTCCGATGAAACCTATTTTACCGCAGACAGCTCCGCTTTCTCAGCCTGTGCTCGTGGGATCTTCTGTGCCTCAGGGCGCCGTCATGTTGGTTCTTCCACAGACTGCTGTCGCACCGACGCCGCAGTGCCCGCAAACAGTAATGACTGTTGGGAACACCAAGCTACTGCCCCTTGCTCCCGCCCCCGTGTTCATCGCTTCTGGTCAAAGCTGCACCCCCCAGATGGACTTTTCGAGACGGAGGAATTATGTTTGCAACTTCCCCGGGTGCAAGAAAACCTATTTCAAGAGTTCCCACCTCAAAGCCCACCTTCGTACCCACACTGGTGTGTAACGTGGGATGAGCTGTCAGTGGGGTGCAGAAGGGTGCGTGGGAGCGGGTGGGAAAGGGAAGGGGCAGGTGGTCGGGGATCTTGTGCTCATCTTGGAGAGGAGAAGAATGCTCATTCTCCATGGGCAAGCAAAACAAAACAGACTTTGTTCTGAGACCTCAGCCGACCCCGTAGCGTTGGTTGAGTTTCACATGCTTTAGTTGGAGCAAAGCTTTGCCCTCTGTGTGCGTGTGTTTAGATTTGAGTGGAATTCTGCCAGCTGGACTGGATTGCAGTGAATTGTGCAAGTCTTTATTTTGAGCACGGAGGGGTCTGGTGTAAGCAATCCGCAGTACAGGTAGTTGTTCTTAATTTGGATGTGAATGAAAGAAAAGAGACATTGCAATACTACCAATACTATGATGTTTAGAATTCCTAGAGTTTTGGCCAAGTAAACGGGTGTGCGTTAAGATTTTGGGCTACAGTGTTAGGGAGTGGAGCTGCTGCAGGAATGTAATTGGTTTTACGTTAAGTAACTGTAAATTAGTTACAGTGAATATAAGATGATTTGTTCCATAACATGTGGTTAGCGTAGAGGCAGTGTAAATTTAGTGTTCTACCTATTCTCTTTTTAACTCTTAGATCCTGTTAAGTCAAAAGTAAATGTTGAGTTCTTGGAAGGGACTCTTTCTGATGTTGAGGAGCAAGCACAGCAGGTGATTGATAAAGAAGAGCTCGTTTAAATGTTTGCCTACATTTTTTTTCCTTTGCTTATTTCCACCACCCTCTGTGGTTCCGTGGCAGGATGTGCACTGGTTTGCCAGCTTGTCTGTACAATTCCTATGAGAACAGAGCTTAAGCCCCGTATGAAGCTGATAATCCTTGTAAACTGGAGCTCAGAGGCAGAATGATGGTTCTGCTTCTGGTCTGTGGCAGCAAACCTCTCCCTTGGCACGTACCACTGCTGACCCACGAGGGAAGCCGTGTCTGCTGTGATGTTAAGATGAGCACCCGTGCCTGGGGAAGCACACAAGCCCATCGCTTGCCATCCTGTTGTGCAGCATCATTGGGCAGAGCAGCAGCAGCTTGCTTTTCCTGCTTCATCCCACTCGCTGAGCAGCTGGGTGGGCATCGTGCACACTGAGCTTCACTTGCCACCTGCAGTAAGAACACAGCTGCTGCGGTGCATCTTTTCTGCTGGACTTTTTGTTCTGCTCCAAAGAGTTCCCCAGATTTATGGTGAAGGGTAGATGTTTACCTTGTTTATCTTGAGGTCTATGGGGGCTGCAGGCAGCAGATCGCATTGTTTAGGACGAGTGTGATGTTAAGCAGTCACCCAGCATGAGAAGCTGCTGTTGAAAGCCTTCCTGGCTGCTCTCCCTCCTTGGCAGCCAGAGCTCCTGTAGGAGTCTGGGTCTCCGGGCACGTGAGCTGTCAGATCACGGTGCTCCCTGATGTGCTGCATCGGTGTGGGGTCACTTCAGCAGCACCGGGGGCGTGAACTCCAGGTTTTCTTTTTGCCGGCAGCATTCGCTGATGATGTGTGGTGGTCACAGAGCTGTGGCCACACAGGAGGGATGGGCGCAGGGGTTTGCTTTTGGTTAAGTCTGTAGTTAACACCGCTTTTCTTTAAACAAATGGACTCTATTAGAGAACGTTTAAGGAGATGTGAGGAAATAAGGGGAAAAGAGACCTATGCTTTTTCTCCGCGAGTCAAATTCAGCTTGTACTCAAGCTAGCAGTAGCTGCACGCATGGGCAGTTCTGGAAAACTGCCAGATTCTGCAAAGGAGGATATAAGGCAGCTCTTTGGCAAAACAGAGCTTCATGAAAGTTATCTTTCTTTTACGTTCTGCAGGAGAAAAGCCCTTCAGCTGCAACTGGGAAGGCTGTGACAAGAAGTTTGCCCGCTCAGATGAACTGTCACGCCACCGCAGGACTCACACGGGAGAGAAGAAGTTTGCCTGCCCCGTGTGTGAGCGTCGCTTCATGCGCAGCGATCACTTGACGAAGCACACCCGGCGCCACATGGCCACCAAGAAGATCCCCAGCTGGCAGACAGAGGTGGGCAAACTGAACAGAATTGCCACAGCGGAGAAGCCGAAAAGCAGCAGCGCTCTGAGTATGCTCATCCCCGTGCCGTCATCCGTCTGTCAGGGCTAGCGGGACAAGGCAGCTTCTCTGAAGCTTTCTGTAAGTCGTGAAGAGCTCTGCTGGCTACCACAGAACTGACGGCGCGCCCCTCTTCACCCCCGCAGCGTGTTTGTCTGTACATACTTCAGTTCCCTTCATTTTAGGTCCTCTGTCAATAATGCTAGGTGAGAAATCTATCCTGTTTCCTCTTCCTATTCGTTCGTTCAGTATTTGGGCAGATGCAATCACCAGCACTTCAGGAAAGCAGAACTCTTTTGAAATGATGTTGGCAATAGGTTTAAACGAGTCACGTGTATTGCTTGCTGTTAATATTTTGATGGACAGTGAACAGGGTGATTTTTAATTTTTTATACTAGTGTTTTCTATACCAAATATATTTTGTATTTATTCCTTTGGATCTTCGTATGCAGGCTTACTTGACCTGCGTTAGTAGAGGTGTGCAGGATGAAACCCAGGGCTTTGGAAACTGCTTTCCCGTAAGCCTAAACAAATGCATTCAGGGCGTTCTGTAAGTGTATAATGTTTGAAAATCTGGTGCTTGGGATTTTCACACTTCTGGGTTCCGAGCCTGCGATAGGCCGGTGCTGTCAGAGCCTCCTTCTGCAGGCGGCACTGGAGGTCGGAGAGTCTGAGATCTGAGCCTGTCGTTGTTTATAAACAAAACAAAAGCGAGCTGAAAACCAACCCAACAAAACCATCCTAGAATGACTTTCAGAAAAGAAGTATTGAAATCCCCAGCACCCCATCAGTTCCTGCTCTTTGCAAGTGGAAGCTGTTGTGACTTTTAGTAAAGCTTGACACACTGGGTGTTCCGGGGTCCCCACTCTGCCTGAGCAAAGCACTGGGGAGCCAGGCTGCTCTGCTGGATGTAGAAGCACAAACACTGTTCAGAAGCTTTGACACTAAGAACGACGCTTTGCTTTCAGCCCTACTAAATCAGCATATTAAAGTCTACTGAAACATTGCAAAAATGGCAAGATAACCTGTGAATAATTAGCTGGGCCTCTGTTTGCAATTTTTTTTTAGTACAGGAGAAATATAAAATTAAGTTGATGCATTGTGGATGCTTATGCACCTTATAGAAAATTGCTCCAGGCTTTCGGTGACCTGTATCAAAGCACCAGGAGAAATACTGGTCATGTCTTAAGAAACAGCCACCTTTGTCAGCTCGATGATGCTCTTCACGTGGCCTTATACTTCTCCACAGTACTTTGTATCAAATCACCCTTTTCTATTAAATGAGATACTCTCCCTGGTGGTTGGATTTTCTTTCACACCACATGTAAATGTGACTGAGGAGTGAAAAGGCTGGCTGCAGAGCTCTGGGCTGTGCTGGCCTGCTGTGAGCAATGAGATGCAACACCCCTCCTATGGCCAGCCGGCTCGGCAGCCCTTGTACAGGGGGTACGTGTGTGCTGCGTGCTGCCAGGTGTGCCTGCTGCTGTTTTGCTGGCCAAAGCTCACCTGTTGCAAAGTATTTCTATGGTGTTCACCCTCCAGGACTCCTATCTCCAACCGCTCCTATACTGAACTTATTTGGGTGCTGGAGAGGGACTTTTTTACCTGGATGTGTAAAATGCAGGTACGTAGGAATGCACTAATATCTGCACAGCCTTGTTCTACAAACATGGTCTTGTTTCTCAGTGTGGGCAAAGTGCTGTTCTCATTTAAACAGACTTGCTGATCTCAGCACTCCCCTGAAATGAGCAGAGGCCTTTTTCAGTTGAAAGCTGAATCTGTCCTTATTTTTACACTTAGCTCTGTAGTTATAATTAATGGTAACAAGTTTTCAGCCTGCACAAGAGCGTTGTGCTGGGTGTATTGAAGTGCTGTGCCTCACCTTTAAAACGCCCACGCCCCGCTTGCGTGCTGCACCATCATCCCACGGGCAGCATACGTGCTGGGGAGTGTGTGCACATGCAGCTTTGTGCTTCCCCCTTGCAGTGAATGCTTGCACCGTGTGTGGTGTAGAAGGAAAGACTTTGCTCTTTTTTGCTCAGAAGTTCCCTAGATCAGGAAGTTTGACTTTTGGTTGCCACTGTACCGCATTTATAACTTGGGAGAAGGTTGTCCTGTCTCAGTCTGCCGGCCCATTTAGTCCTGAGCAAAGCCGTTCGGGGACTCGCATCTCCCTCCCTCTTCTTAGTTATTTTGTGGCCAGTGGTGATTCCTGCAGCTCCCGGGAGGTGTGGAAGCCCATGCATTGCCTCCCACCTCCCGTGTCCTGAGAGTGTTCCCGAACAGCTGGGCCATGCTGCGGCTGTTGGCTCTGTTTGCTCTGCTCCTTCCTGCTGTGTAAGGGTTATTTATGGATTACACGTGATGGGGGGCACTGCTCGCACTCACTGCCTGAACGACACCCTTCAGTCTCTTTGAGTCTGTATTTCAAAGAAGTGGAATTATGGTTTTGTACCTGTTTTTTAGCTTCTACTCAAGGAAATATGGAACATGACTGTTGTAAAATCATTAAAAAGTGTGAATTTTCTGATTTTCTATAAATATCTGCTCCAGAGCTATGTAAAAAAAGTCTGGATTATGTTACCTGTTTAGGCCAGTGGAAGGCTTTGGGGCTCACTGGTTTACTTACCTTCAAATGAAGGACTTTTTTGGTCCTGCTGCACGTTGACCAGTGCTTGTCCATATATAATTTTACACAACACTTCTCCTGTATTTATGTGTACATCACCACAGTGGTGTGGGGTTTTTGCATGCTGCCTGAAAACAGGAGTCTTGGGGCTCAGAACTGTGTTCTCCTAGCATGGCTTCCAGAAGCAGCATGAATGGTGCAAATAAAGAAGAGATAAGAACGTGACTCGAGTATGGCTGCGTTAGCCCTGCTCTTCCCACTTGTGTGTGCTGTGGGTGTGACCTGCAGGTCTCAGCTGGGAAGGATGTGGCAGGGAGGATGACAGCACACTAACTCCTTGTTTACGCTTTCAAGCATATCTGCCGTTCCTTTCCCTCTGGCTGGTTCCCAGATTGCAGCAGTGTTTATTTCTAGCAGAGCTGTGTTTCTAAATGGCAGGTTCTGGTTTCCACTACATCAGTGCCATGGGAATGGGGTGGGCACGGAAGTGGAATGGGAGAAAAGAGGAGAGGGCGTACCGAGGCCAACTTTGTCACAGCTGCTCACAGCAAGGTGACCCACTCTCATGGTCAGAGCCCCCAGCTAGCTGGGAGCAAGGCTTCAGGGCAAAACAGCTGGGTGCTCACACTTTGGCATACAGCTCAGCCTTAGGCTGCAGCTCGGGCTCCTGCTTCAGCGGTGGAGGCTGTGCTGAGACTGCAGGAGGTGGCACTTGGTGGCTTCTCGTCATTGCTGTGCAGGCTCCTGCAGGGCAGCATCTGACACGTGGGTCTGCTGGGTGCATCTCCCAGTTCCATCTGCGAGCCCATATGGCTGCTGCCTTCCAATCATGGCTGGCAAGGCAGCTTGAGGCAGGCAGGTTGTGGCCACGAAAAGGCAAACTCACACATGCAGGAACAGCAAATGATGACTCAGAACATGGCAGCACATGGGTTGAGGAGGCTGCAAGACGGCTGAGGAGGATGCTGTGACACCTCAGCCGCGCTCACAGCCATCGCAGCGAGCTCTGTGGGATCGCTCCTCTGCAGGCTGTGTTGGCACTGAGGCAGTTTCTTTCATGATCAGTTTCTTCCTCCAGCAAACGCAGCCTCCCTCAGTTTCTGCCTCAGTCCTGGAGCGTGGGAGAAGGAAATTGGGTAATACTCACTTCCTGATGTGTGCAGATGGCCACAAGCGCATCTCATGCATGCAGACAGCCTCAGCAGGCCGGAGCACGCCCTTTCCTTGAAGAGTTTTTTTTTTAGATGAGAAGAACACTTCAGATTTTATTTTCTTCCTTGTGATCTCGCTTGAGTTCACAGCAGCTCTTTGATTCCGAGCACAGAGCCTGAGAGACCATCGCACAGCTTGCGGCCGCTCCTTCCGACCCCACCTTTCCTTCTCCCACCCTCCCCGGAGCAGGGACTGTCCCAGCTCACCGCACTCCCCTCCCTCCTGCAGCTCCTCCTCTGGTGGTAGCACTGAGGTTGGCTGTGAATGAAACCTGCCGCCTCCTAACCCTGGGAACAGAAGCGTGCTTGTTCCTTCACTGTCCCAGCAGCTTCTTTCATGGAGAAGCTTAGGGGTTTGCTGCATTGCAAGAGAAATTTCCTGCAGCCTAATAGGAATACACTCTGTTTAGAAATATTTTTGTTTTCTAAAATTACTCCATTTCTGCAAAATTGTTGAAGTCTAGACTTTATTTTAGGAGAGACTGAAATGGGTTGTAGGGATATATCTGGCCTGGTTAGCGACTGCAGCCCCAGAGAGAGGTCCTGGCTGTAGACAGGAAATCCAAATTACATGAAAGCTGGGCAGGGCGCAGAGACCCGAGGCCGCCTGCAGAGCTGCAGTCAGGAGGCCTCCAGTGTTTTCCCTGCACACATCTGTTCTGCTTGCCACAGGAGGTCTCTGAGAGCTGCCGAAAGCTAACACAAGTGACAGGAGATCCAATGGATGTGCTGCGGGGCAATGGGCTACGCTCCCACCATGGCTCAGCAGCCATGGGTGGGTCCAAACCTAACTATTTCTGCTCCCCACAAAAAGTGCTAGCATACAAAACAGGACTTTTTCCAGGAGATTCTGCTTTAAAACCACTGTTGTTGCCTTTATTGAAAGGTACATAGAATACAGATGCATATATTTCTCTTTCACAAATATCTGGAATGATGAAGACGTCATAATTCAGCATCTTAAGATGTGTCCCTGCTGTTTCCTCTTGCACTCACACACTCCATATTTCATCTGACATCTTGAATGCTTTAGCTAAAGACAGAAATTTAGGTATTTTTCTACTTCTGATAAGAAACAGCTACTCATAATACATTAAGATGCAGGCAAAACAAAGGCAGAAACCTTACAACACCAGGCTTCCCTATTAAGGGCACAGAAAACGTGATTTTCTTCAGAGATCCAGCTCTTCTGTTTTACTTTGGACCAGCTAAGGATACAGCGCAGTGATTTTTCTGCCAGGGAGCAGAAATGCATCACAGCCTGCTGCATTTCACAGCACACTCCCAAAGTCAGATCTAAATCGAATGATTTTGCTGCATTTTATTCCTACCAGGACAAAGCAAAGGTCTTCTTCCCTCAAAGCACCACATCTCAACAAAACTCTAGTAAGTCTAGTAAAAACGCCATTTCAAAAGGAGCTTTGAGATACTGATTCACAAGGTGTACTTTTTCTGGTCTTACTCCTTGCACTCCTCCTCACCATCCCAGGCATTGCATTGTCCCGCTGGCAGCTCTGCTGCTCCAGCCATGCCCCGTGTGGAGCTCAGCAGCCGTACTCCCGCTCGATGCTGGCCATCAGCTCCTCCTCTGAGCCATGGTACAAGATGGCCGGGCACCCCACCGGCTGCTTACTGCCCTGCGATAGGCACCTGCAGGTGGAGGGAGCAGGTTATTGAATCATAGAATCATAGAATGGCCTGGGTTGAAAAGGATCACAAAGATCATCTAGTTTCAACCCCCCTGCTATGTGCAAGGTTGCCAATCACCAGACCAGGCTGCCCAGAGCCACATCCAGCCTGGCCTTGAATGCCTCCAGGGATGGGGCATCCACAGCCTCCTTGGGCAACCTGTTCCAGTGTGTCACCACTCTCTGAGTGAAAAACTTCCTCCTAATATCTAACCTGAACCTCTCCTGTCTCAGTTTAAAACCATTCCCCCCTATTGCTGCTGGGAAGGGAGCCACACTCCCTCATTGCTAACTTCATCATCAGGTGAATGGGAAAATGGCAGTGCTCGTGGCTTGCTGAGATGCTGCTACTCTAACGCATCAGATTTCCACACCCCATGGGCACACCGCTGGCTGACATTTGCTAGCAGTTGGCACCTATTCTAGTTGGTGAGATTGTTACAGTGAAATCTATACAGTACTCAAGCTCCTGTGCTCCATAATCCTCAGTAAGCTACGGCCACGGCCCAGCCAACACACTGCATACCCTTTAACACCAGCTGCTAGTTCCAAGGTTTCGTCCAGAAAGGTGTTTTCATTATTATCTGACCACCGTGTGCATGCCCTGTGGCCTTTGCCCTTTTCAAGAGAGCTGGACATTGCCAGTAAGAATGACCATTTTGGTTATTTTTGTGCTTCTGCTTTTGAGAGATGTAATATAAAAGGTAACCCTATAGAACACCAGGCCCCAAAAAGCGAGGTACTGATGGAGAATGTGTGCAAGGTTCTTCCATGGGAACATCTGCAGCACTACAGGGCTTGGCTGGGTTTCTTTTGGGTTCCAACCAAAGTATGAGCTCAACTCCCTCCAACTGCTCCTATGGTTTAGTTGTTTTTCTCTCACACAAGTGATGTTTGATGTACCATCAGTGGGGGACTGGCCCAGGTTTTGTTGGCACTGTGGAAATCACATCCAACAGCACGTCTCTGGCTCTGCCATTATTTGGCAACCATTGACTCACCGCTTCTCTCAGGATGAGACCCAGCACAGCTGGGATGAACTTGGTCATTAGCATCCCCACATCTTGCCTGTGTGCTGACCTCCAGGCAGGAGAGAAAGTCTCCAGGTAAAATTCAGGCTCACTGACACACAGAGAGCCTTTCAAAGAGAAAGAAGCAACCCACTACCATGCAAAAGGAAAGCAAGCTGCTGTTTGGGTCCTTTCTGTTGTTGTGGCAGTTATCCATCACTTAATGTGGAAAAACTGAAATAAATCCAAAACAGAGAGCTCTCACCTGCATAAAAGGAGAAACCCCTCCAGCCTGAGGTCTGCAGCTGTGCACGCTGCGTCACTGGGACTTTTCAGGGCCAGGCCGGATAGGGCCCTGTGCTGAGGTGGCTTTGAGCAGGAGGTCGGTCCGAGGCCTCCAAGGCCTCTCAGCCTGAGCCCTCATCACAAGGGCAGGGAATTAAGCTGAGGCTGAGAAATGTGAGCAATGGGGGGACAGGGCCTCCCTGGTGCCACATGGCCGCCAGGCCTGGACATTGGGCCTGCAGCATCACAGTGCTGCCCGTTGAGTCCTGCTGAGAGCTACTGGACTTGGTGACTTGAAAATTGGAGGTTGGGATGTTGGGGGGGGAATTGTTCAAACCCAGCAGCTCTCAGGGAGCCAGAGCCCTGAGGAGCAATGGTGGGAGGACAGCATGGGAAACACAACCCATCGAGATCACTGCAGAGACTTCTGAGTAAAATACTGAAGGGTTACTAACAGCTTGGAGGGAGTTTAGAAAGCAGCAATAAGAGTGACTGAAGAGGCTAAAGCAGTTTAGGAAAGGAGAAAGCAAGGAATATGCTCCATTTCAGCCACCAGCCTGTGCTTAAAGATGGTTAAGGGAAGAGGGAATATTTTTAGTGAGCTTTGCAATGAGGAGAAGGAAACATAAAGGGCAAGATTAGCCCAAAAGTGAGCTGTGGGGTCTGCTGACAGTGTCCCTCACGGGTGGTGACCTCCTAGGTAGGAACCCCAGGATCACAGAATGGTGGTGGGAGGGACCTCTGGTGGTCATCTGGCCAAGTTAAGCAAGTCAGCCCCAGTTAAGAGCCTGAAAATCACAGAGTATCTCCAGCGAGAAGAGATCCACAAGGATCCCCATGCCCAACCCCTGGCTCCACACAGGAGCACCCAAAATCCAAACCCTGTTTCTGAGAGCAGTGCCCAAACATTCCTTGAACTCCGGTACTCGGGGCCATGCTGCCGTGCCCACTGCCCTGGGCAGCCTGTTCCATGCCCACCGCCCTCTGGGGCAGAGCCTTTCCCTAACCCCACCTGTATGAGTCCAATCAGAATGAGGTGGGATGAATCTAGGCCACTGTTTTTTATCTTTCTGCTGAGGATGGGAAAGTACAGGATTAATCATTAAAATGCCTTCTGCAAGACCTAGCAGCCGAAAAATGGGTCAAAGCCACGCTTGGATAGCACTGCGCATGACACAGGGGTTGAGAGCAATTATAAGATTGTTGTGACATTCCTGAGCTGTGTCATTCAATTGGTGGACTGCTACTGGTCGTGTGGGAAAAAAAGAGGTAACGTGATACAGCAAAGAACACATACAGATTCCCTCTTGGAGGGTTCATTAGTGCCTGATTTAGGTGGTTATTTGGTGTCACACCTCCAGCCTCTATCTCGCGTGGCTGCCTGCTCTTCTAGGTGACAGCAGGAGGTGCTGGGCACCCTGCTCTGGGTGTCCCTGCTGGAGCAGGGGCTGGGCCCGATCGACCCAGAGATTCTGCCACCCCCACCATGCTGTGGTTCTGTGAAGCCTTTTTGCCTCTTTCTTTTCCTCCCTGCTTTTTTCTCCCTGATTTTCAGATTAACACATACCTCAAGGACAGAGGGGCTGTGTGACAGCCCAGCATTGGAAGGAGTCCCTCCTTAGTGCAAGGAGATGGTTTTCCAAGCCTTTTAGTTTCATCTTGGTTTCTCTAACACATGCATGAAACTGTTCCCACTGCTGTTGGCAGACCTGGGGACACAGTCAGCATCACTGTTTGTGGAAGTAAGAGTTCAGGTTTTGTTTGTTGGATGCCCAGAGCAGCAGGTCCCCACCTCTCTCCCCCACTACCTGGGGATTTGTGTCTCTAACTGCTGCAGCATGGGAGCCTCTCATGGGTTCTTAGGGTTCCCAGGGAGGAAAGACGTGTGATCCACTCTACCCATGCTGCACAGCCCATGGAAGGCCCGGGTGGCCATGATGGCAACAAAAAACACAGCAGGGGAAAGGGAGGCAGGGGCTACTCACTCATTGCTGATGTTGTTGTTCTCTGGGTCTGAGGGGCGTCGTGGAGACGAGGCCTTGAAAAGAATAAATGTCACATGTTTCAGTTACAGCAATACAAAGCTGTCTTTGTGTCTCATTGGCCACGTTTGCACCCCAACCCACCTCTGGGGAGATGGTACACCAGAGCACCTCCCAGTAGTGGAAATACCTGCTAATGAAAATACCTGCTAATGAAGGAAGTGACAAAGAGAACCCCCTGCAGGCAGGCTGGGTGCTGCAGGAACAACCAAACTTCCACCTTTCTCCTCTTTATTGTGCTGCCCCATAGAAAGGGGAGAAGGACAACGGCTGTGGCTTGGGACAGACCCAGACTCAGTCGGCTTGGTGACTGCTTTCTCTAAGCTGAAGCTGGTGATTCACGCGAGCTATCCCGCCGCTCCCAACAGCACCAACAGAGGTTAAACAGGCATGGTGCAGAGCCAGTGTAAGGACCCAGCCCCCAGAAAGCAGGAACAAAGCAGCTCCTTTCTGTGCCCAGAAGGATGCTCAGCCCCGCAGCTTTGTCTCGGCAGTTCCCACCCTGAGAACCCATTCCCAGCACTTCTGGGCAAAGGACGGGCTTGGAAGACAGGCGGTTGCCTCTTTTTCCCTTTGTGGCTGACTCCTCTGTTACGAGCTGTACGTGGTGTGTGGGCGGGAGACAGAATCAATTAGTCATCAGGATGGAGCGGCTCTGGTTAGCAAATTTGCTTCCCTCTGCAAAACCAGCTCCCACCTTCTCTGAGGGATCTGTCAGCAGCAGCACCTATTTCCCAAAGGAGCACTCCAGACATTTCACTTGGAGCTTTGAGATCTGTGGGGAAGTGAGAAAACGGCCCCCCCAGCCCCTCCTGAGCCCCCAGAGCTGTGCTGGGCTGGGCACAGTGGGACTGGCAGTGACACTGTGACTCCAGGCACACCCCAAACCCAAGAGTTATTTGGGGACCACAGGCTGGCCCAAACCAAAACTGTGGCAGGGGCCCTTCCAGCCATGCCGGTGCAGTGGGCAGCAGCACCCTCCAGCGACACAAGAAATGCCATGGGTGGCCAGGCCAGTGAATGCTGCCAAAACCAACACCTGGTGAACGCAGGGCTCGAGCTGCCATGGGCAGGGATCCTATCCTGCTGATGTGCAGAGGGGTGGGAGGCAGCATCCAGCAGGGAAAACAGAGGGAAGGCGGGCAGTGCCACGCTTCTCCTGGCTGCCAGAGCTAACAGCAGCTCCTGGCTGTCCTGTGCGTGCCTGGTGCTTGTTCTGGGTCAGGGATATGCCAGGGATGGGCAGGAGGTGGTGCCAGGGATCTGCTAGGGATGTGCCGGGGACGGTGTCAAGGATGCGCCAGGGATGTGGCAGGGATGTGCCAGCAATTGTGTCAGGGACGGTGCTGGGGATGCGTCAGTGATGTGGCAAGGATGTGCCAGGTCAAAGAGGAGCTGTACTCCGCTGAGTGGTACTATGGAGAAAACAGCAAAGGAGGGGTGGCTTTGGGAGCACAGCTGCAGCACAGCTGCGTGGGTGTGACCGAAGGGACTGACACTGGCCAAGGGGACGGCGCAGCTCACTGCTGAATTTTGGCTGTTTTTAAAGACAAGGAGCACTGAATGGAGAGACGGTGCTGGTACTGCACGCAGTGAGTGCACCACCGGCTACACGAGCCACTGCGCTCTGTGCTGCATGGCCCTGGCAAAACTTCGGGTGGATTTTTCCTGTGCTGAGCAATATTTATCTCTGTTGGTAAATCGCAGAATCACGGAATCCTTTAGGATGAAAAAGATTCGTAAGATGAGGTCCAAGCACTGCCCAGCACTGCCGGGTCCACTGCTGCACCACGTCCTGATGCACCACGTCCACACGCCTCTGAAATACCTCCACAAATGCTTTACTTCAATGCATTACACCACGCTCTTGACTTCTGTGAGTCTGCTCGGGGCAGCATTTGTCCAACGAACGACGCGCGGCCCCACAGCTGTACTCGGACCGACCGTGCTGCCAGGCTCTGCCGCATCGCCACGGGACGGACCCGCACAGCCACGGCACAGCCTGAGTCGGTACGGACGCGCACGCATCAACCCCGGACTCCGCACAGCACCACCCAAAATCAAACCCTGTGTCTGAGAGTGGTGTCCAGACGCTACCTGAACTCCGGCACTCGGGGCCGTGCCCACCGCCCTATGGTGCACAGCCTGTCCCTAAACCCCAGCTGCCCCAATCTGACAGCCCCATGCCACAGAGACTCGGCTGTTATTTTTGGGCAGGGAAATAAATAAATAAAAAAACAGATCTCCGCTCTCTCCAGAGGAACATCCGGAAAACCGGAACGATTCTGCGAGAACAGCGAACCGACCGCGGTGGCAGAGCAGTCGCTGCGCTCCGAGGCGGCGCCGCGCTCCGGGCCCCGAGCTCCCCCCGCTCCCCACCACGGACCGAGCCAGCCGGGCCTCGCCGCCCGCCGGGACGCGCGCGGCACTCACCTCCGGCGCGGGCTGGGCG
>JACDJE010000175.1:1327302-1370278 GCA_016647715.1 Pavo muticus
CGCCGCCAAGGGCCGCCTCGCCGCGGGGCGGCCCCGAGCCGGGCCGGGGGGGCCGGGCCCGAGGGTGGTGAGGGGCGAGGATATGGGAAAGAGGCGGCGGTGGGCGCGCCCGCACGGGCTGCCTGGACGTGTCCGTAGCCCCGAAGGCCCCGGGCAGTCCGGTGCCTTTTTTACAGCAAACCAGTCGCTGTTAAAAACAGCTTGGCCGCTCTCCAGGAGCGAGGGCGGAGGTATGCGGTGAGCACAGGCGGGAGCCCGGAGCGGTGCTGGGGGACGGTGCTGCACTGGGGCAGGTGGGCTCCTCGCCTCCGTCCGGGGAAGGAGATGTACCCCGTGCCTGAAACACTGCCAGCCTCTGCTGGGCAGCGCTCTTCAAACCCAGCAATCATTTCTTCTAATAAATAATGAACTACACTTACATATATATATGTATACACACGCATCTCTATATACAGGTATGTACATAGGAATACCCAGGTGTTGCCCAACCCTTCACATTTATTTCTTTATACATTTGAGGAAGATCGAGTTGTAATTGTGTGACTGCTACGAAAGGAGGTTGTGGTGAGGTGGCCTCTTCTCCCAGGAACAGCTATAGCACACAAGAGGTAATGGCCTGAAGTTGCACCAGGGGAAGTTCGGGTTGGATATTAGGAAACATTTTGTCTCAGAAAGAGTGGTGAGGCACTGGCACAGGCTGCCCACAGAGGTGGTGGAGTCACCGACCCTGGAGGTGCTCAAGAAATGTGGAGATGTGGCGCTGAGGGATGTGGTCAGTGGGCATGGTGGGGGTGGGCTGACAGTTGGACTAGATGATCTTGGACATCTTTTCCAACCTTAATGATTCCATTACTCTGTGATTCTATGACCCACTGAAACCACAAGCACTGGATTGCCCCACTGTGGCAGTGGCTGTCCTTTATGGCACCTTCAAGACCAATGGCCAAGGTGGAGTCAAGAAACACAATTGCTAGGACAAAATCTCACTATCTCATCTCATTTTCGGGTTGCTCATTTCCTGAGTATGACAATATAGAGACTGGCTGTCCCAACCCATGTCAAAAAGTGTTGGTGGCAGCGTGAGGGCAAGGAGGGTGGGGGTGATGGGGCATGGCAGCATCTGCCACGGGACCAGTGTCATCACCTTCATTGTTGGAAGGCCAGGCCAGAGAGCAGGGAAGGAGCTCACTTGCAGGATAAAAGGAATAACAGGATCCTTTCGCTGTAAGAACCCAAACAGAGCCTGCAGAGTTCTATTTTCTCAGGCTTCTGTTCCCACCAGAACTTTTCTCGGGCAGTTACAGACAGTACATTGAGGAAGCTGATCTTGTGACAATAAACACTGCACCATGTGTTTAGGTTTTGCCTTCTTTCCTGATACTTGCTGGGTTTTCTGTGAATCTTCAATAGAGAAAGATGCATTCCTGTGGTATAGGAGCTCAAGAAAGCCATATCAATGACAAAAAGGATTAAAATTCAAAGTTAATGTATGTATCACGTCAGAACGAAGGGAAATCTCTACCTGTTGCTCGCTGCTGGTTTCTCCTGTGGCATGCCAAGGTGCGAGCCTACAGATTCTGGCATTTCTTTTGTAGATCTGTTTGAAGAATGAATGTCACTGAGAAGGCTGTGTGATTCCAAACCAGCTTTCCTGGCTTCTGCTACACCCTAAAAAGAAAGAAAAACTATAAGGTATGGTCTCTACAGAGGGAGCAGGGAAGGCTGAATCTTTCCCATGGCAAACTGCCGTGCCGGCATCACCCCTCAGTGAGCAGGTTTAGTTATTAATCTGCCTTTTAGCATTAACTGGCATGCAGCAGAAGGGCTGTGTGCATTGCTCACATCACAGTGCCTCTATTACACAACACTACCGCTGCCCTCACTTCCAAAGCCTTTTCCCAGGTGTTGCCTGCACCTGGGTTTTCTGGCCCCAAACATCCTGCAGAACGTAATGGTGATGGCTCTTTGGGGTTGGTGAGGGGTCACGTCCTGTGCCTCTGACCCTGTCCCAGTGTGACATGGAAGGAGCTTCAAGGCCAGGCTGGATGTGGCTCTGGGCAGCCTGGTCTGGTGGTTGGCGACCCTGCACATAGCAGGGGGGTTGAAACTAGTTGATCATTGTGGTCCTTTTCAACCCAGGCCTTTCTATGATTCTATGAGCTGGTCTGGGGAGTGCACGGCCAGCAGTGTCTGCCTGAGGGTGGCTTTGCTGCGCCAGAGAAAACAGCCATGAGATGGAGGCCAGTGAGCTTCAGAGAGACGTCCTGCACAGGATGGAGCCTGGGATGTGGTGGGGAAACCACGGGTGGAGGAGGGACTGAGGCTGCCCCTATGAAATTAGTGGAGCTGGGCTTTGGCCCAGTGCTGGAGTTTGACTCATCCAATTTGCAAAAGAACTGCTGAGAACACATCTTTAAATCTAAAAGCCTGTTTTTTAAGAGTGTCCTTTCAACACATCTTGGATTTTACTGCACCCTAAGCATTGTCAGCAAAAGGGTTTTTTCTTTCTGCATCCCAGGTGTGAAGGGAAGGGTAGGGGAGCTGAAGAGCTCTGCGGAGACACTGTGGGTGTATGAAAGCAACCAGCAGGAGATGGATCTTAGAGGTGAACCTCCCCTTCCCAGCAGAAACCATGTTCTCTTTCCAGTTTTATGAGCTTGTTTCTCCCCTTCAGTGCAGGCAACGCTGAAGTCTATGAAGACTGGCTGATTGTAGAAAGCCTAACATCCCCAGTGTCAGGCAGGCTATGGGATTTCAGCTAGCAAGGCTCTATGTCCCAGACTTCAGCAGGGCCCAATGTGCTGTAGGGCTGCTGGGTCTGGACCTCAGGTCCCTCAGCTGGGTGACCATATTACCCTCAAGCCCTGCACCCATACTAATGCTCTATGTGAATACCTGCTGGAAGAAAAGATTTGGCAATACCTTTATTTATTTAACAGGCTTCCTAGAGAGGTGCTTGATGCTCCATGCCTGTCAGTGTTCAAAAGGCTAATGCCCTCAATAACATGCTTTAACTTTTGATTAGCCCTGAAATGATCATGTAGTTGGACTTGGTGATCTTTGAAGATACCTTCCAGCTGAACTATTCTATTCTGTTCTGTTCTATTCTATTCTACTCTACCTTACCCTACCCTCCCCCACCCGACACTACCCTACCCTACACTACCTTTTGAGTATGCCCTATTTCAGACCTTTGGTTACCAACCCGCTGCCTCCCTAGCCATGATTCCCGGGGGAAACATGTGCTGCTGTCTCCCCCAGGAGCACCCACAGCACCTATTCACCTGCTGCAGTTGCAAGCAAGCCCTGCCTTAGCTGCACCTCATCCTAACACCACTAAAACTCATGTTGACTTGTGCAGTGGGACAAGGCACAGCCTTGAACAAAGCTGGGTGGCACCAGACAGCATTGGGTGGGCTGGCAGGTGGTACCAGGCTTGGTTTCCCAAGGCAGAAGCTGTTACGCTTCCTGGACAGCATATGATTTGTTTCTCCAGTTGCATGGAGGAAAAAATAGCAGAGGTTAATATTTTACCAGCAGGCAATAAAGCTGACCTGGTATTCAGACATCTACATGAGCTGACAGCGCTGTCACCTGGCAGCAGGGCTATGCTGGCTGTCCCTGTATGCCCCCAGCCCGCTGCAGGCTGCAGCCAGGGCAGTGTCCCACACATGAGCTGGTTAGAGGCATGCACTGGAATAATGTCAGTGGCTCTGGTCCTGGAATTACTTGCTGAGAGGCTGTAACGCGATCATGCCTGATCTCTTTGTGGTATGCATGAACTGTTTTGGTGCTAGAAAGCCTCTGTCTGCTAAACAGACTCAGGGATTATGGGGGTTTGTAACAGATGCCAAAGCTGGCCCTGATAGAACAGGGCGGAGGGCCACCACTAAGTGGTGAGGCAGGGCAGGAGCTCCCAGGGCTTTATCTGGGAAGGGCAGTGTGAATGGGATTGCGGGCAACACCAGCTGTGAACAGACCCTCCTTTCATCTATCTCAGCTTTAAAGTGCAAAACGATGTGCTTCTACCTAGGAGGAAGCCTTGGCATTTTTCTAGTTGAAAGAACATGTACAGCTTTTGGTATTTCACATTTGAAGAGACTAATGGCAGGGAAGACTTTAAAAGCATTTCCTTTCTAAAAGTCGACCCATACAGCGTGTAGCTAATGTACAATATACCTTTCAGCATGTAGCTAACTACATCAAGCTGTGCTCTTCTGGAACACAGGGCTGAGGTTTTGGAGTACAGGGATTTGCATTGCACTTACTCTTGTGCTGCTGGGAGGTTGCAAAAGGGAAGGAGGAGAGGAAGGACTGCTCCCCTGACTTCCCCAAAATATGGGTCAGAGATCCAAGGCTTAGATTGTAAACTCAATGATTGCATCTTCTCTAAAAGGCAGATCTGGAAACACAGAGTAGCTTGACAGGGAATAGAGATGGGCAAATCAGCAGTGCTGACAAGGAACATTTTTTCTTTTCCAGCTCATGGAGGGGCAGAGACTCCAGCAAAATATGTTACAGCTGAATCTCCCCATGGAAATGTACAGGCATTCCAGATGCCCTTGAGGTGCCTTGCCTGGCCTTCAGCCACCTCTTCAAAAAGTCTGAGGTCTCCATAGGCTACAAAATCACAGAATGATAAAATAATTCAGGTTGTATGGGACATACATAGATCTCAGTCCAACCCTCTAAGCAAGGCCATCTATCACACAGCTCAGGGCCTTGCACAGTGTTGATTATCTCCAAGGATGGAGACTCCACATTGTCTCTGGGGGACTTGCTCCAGCACTTAACCATTTTCATGTAAAGCCATTTTTTCCCATGCACACAGCCAGAATTTCTCTTGCTCCAGCTTGTGACCGTTGCCTTCTGTCCTGTTGCTGAGCATCTCTGAGTCACAGATGTCGCAAATACAGCAGAGCATTGACAACAGCCTATATTTGGGCAATCAAATTCTACTTGGGGTTTATTTTAGTCAATGAACATGCAACTTGTCTGCACAGGGGGAAGAAAATAGCATCTGCCCCAGCTTCTGACCTGTGAAAACAACTGGACAAAATGATGACATTTGCTTATTTACTTTTCCCACAGATAAATGAGCTCACAGCTTTCAGTAGTATTCTTTGCTCAGGATTATTCCAAACACTCATTCGTATGTACACCAGTTATTGTTTGTAGCGTATATGGAGCTAGACTAGGACCAAACAGCAAAAGGCTAAATTCCCATCAAACACGAGGAAAAGTTCTTCATCCTGAGGGTGGTGAAGCACTGAGCAGGCTGCTCAAAGAGGCTGGGGCTCTCCATCCCGCCAGAACTTGCCTGGCCCAGGGCAACATGCTCTGACTTGGCAGCAGGCCCTGCGGGCAGGTAACTGCGATGAGGCCCACCCCATCCAAATGTTTGGGTTTGCCAGGGTGTTGTGTCATCTGGAGGAACATAAAGCTGTTGGTCCTGCTGGCAAAGACCATCCCAGTGGGAGAAGGAGGAAGAGGAAGAGGCTGGAGTGGTCAGAATGCCCACCTGTGGCCCGGAGGTCAAGCCCTGTGCAGGGCCTTCAGCCTGGCCAAGGGGCTCAGAGACTCTGGGGTAGAGGCCACCAGGCCACCCTGCCACTGCCACAGTTTGGGTGTAGCCCTCCAGTTTTGGTGAGGGTGAGAGACTGGAGCTGTAGGAAGGCAGCCAAATTGTGTCAGAAAGCCTCTGGGTCATGCACAAGCCCTGGCCAGCCTTATTTACCACACAGATGGATCCTCTGAGGCTACATTTGTTTGCAAGGAAGGCTGACGTCCAGTTCTCTGGGTGGCGATGCTGACTGGGTCCCACACAAGTGACCAGCATCACACCAGGCCAATGGGATCATGGGCTGTAAATGCTTGTCTGCCCATCATGCTGTCATTGATTAACGGATGGGAACAAAGCAGCTTGGCAGAGCAAATCGCCCCTCAAGTAGTTGGCCCTGGATGATCTGCTGCTGAGCACACTGAACATGGTGAACCTGGGCTTGTTGCCCCTGCTTGTATGGAGATTTAAGCACTGAGGGAGTGGTGCACAGGAGAGAAATGTCTGTTCTGAAGCCAAAGGAAAGCTGGTGGTAGGTATGTGTGTATGTATTCAGTCTTAGAGGATTTGACCGCTCTGTCTGTCTGAAGATGGAAAATCTGAGCAGAAGAATTGGGAAAGCAGAGTACCTTATGGGGGCAGGCCCCAGGGAGCAAAGATGCTCTGCTTAGAGAAGTAATTTGAAACAGAACATGGGAACTGTGATATTACTTACTCATTTCCTTTATTCTCACATGGTTTTCTTCTGCTGTTACTCTGCTTTTCTACAGGCCTGAGCTGTTCATTACCATCACACCAAGCATGACTGTAAATGACTTTCTGCACCCTTGATTGTAACTTCTGTGTACAATAAATACCACCTGGCCATCACCTCTGCAAAAATCTCCCCTTTTCTTCCCCTGGGGCTCTTGTCAGCTCCAGGATGATAGGAAATACCTGTATCAGTTCCCAGCAACACTTCAGTGGTGCTTGCAGACAAATTTGTATTTCCCAAAGATGGGAAGAAATTCCCAGAAGAAGGAGGTCAACTGCCTCAGGTATTTCTAGAGATTAGTACTCAAATGGCATCCACCAGTGATCAAAAGGAAGCATGGTTTAGTCCAAGAGATAAGCAAGGGTAGCCTTTGGAAAAGCAACATATTCTGGTGGGCTTGGCAAGCTACCTACAATAACACCATCAGCTCAGCTTGTGCTTAGTGAAATGAAGTATTACATGTTAGCTGGAACCAGCAACAAAAGATGGTGTGGACCAGTGATAGAAAATGTATCGGCTTTTAGTCCAAAATGCACCAAATCATTTTTTTTCCCTCTGCCCCTGTGTTCAGATAGCCATCTGAGCTGGGCTCACATTGAATACATGAAGAACATCCCTTTGTTATTTTTTCTCAGCTGTGCAGTGCTCAGAGACAGTTAGTTAAAGCAGGATGACTTCATGTCACTGAGTCATGAGCAAGTCAAACTTTTGCATACTGCCTGCTTCTTCTGAGGCATGTCGGGGCTTCTACAGGAGCATAGGAATAATAGGTTGCTTAATAACAGGGATTTTGGTGCTGAGCTTTGTAAAATGCACCTTACACAGATTGGGTGTTAAAGT
This sequence comes from Pavo muticus, assembly GCA_016647715.1. Taxonomy (NCBI): domain Eukaryota; kingdom Metazoa; phylum Chordata; class Aves; order Galliformes; family Phasianidae; genus Pavo; species Pavo muticus. The sequence continues at coordinate 1,334,457 of JACDJE010000175.1, forward strand.
TCTGGAGACATTGACACTGTTTATTACAAAATGAAGCTGTAAACACAAGATTTCCCTGTGAAAGCATTGTGTAACTATTAGTTAATTAAGCTTCCCCGCCTCTGTTCAGGTGGATGTAGTTACCTCTGCTCTGCAAAGGACAGAACAGAGCACAGCAGAGGGTTTGTTGGTTGGTGTAAATTGCTCCCATGTCCTCAGGAGAACCAGTGCTGAACCTCCCGATAATGGGGGTAGGTTTTTGAAGTGAGCGTAGATGTATTTAATTAGAAGGTTCTTTCTTTCTTTAAAACCACAGCTAGAAGGGCCATGGAAGAGCCCCTTGGACACTTCCCTTGGCTGACAATAGGTTGATGCACATTAGTGAGTTGATAGCGAGCTCTTGCTTTGTGGGGGCTGCTGGAGGATGTCATAGAATCATAGAATGGCCTGGGTTGGAAAGGACCACAATGACCATCTAGTTTCAACCCCCCTGCTATGTGCAGGGTTGCCAACCACCAGGCCAGGCTGCCCAGAGCCACATCCAGCCTGGCCTTGAATGCCTCCAGGGATGGGGCATCCACAACCTCCTTGGGCAACCTGTTCCAGTGTGTCACCACCCTCTGTATGAAAAACTTCCTCCTAATATCTAACCTAAACCTCCCCTGCCTCAGTTTAAGACCATTCCCCCTAGTCCTATCACTATCCACCCTCGTAAATAGCCGTTCCCCCTCCTGTTTATATGCTCTCTTCAAGTACTGGAAGGCTGCAATGAGGTCTCCTGGGAGCCTTCTCTTCTCCAAGCTAAACAAGCTCAGTTCCCTCAACCTTTCCTCGTAGGAGAGGTGCTCCAGCCCTCTGATCATCACAATATCCTTGGTGCTTCTGTGCAGGTATGGGCACAGTGAGTCTCTCCAACAGCACGCCATTGTGGGTTTGGCAGGATAGCTGCAAGGCTTTCGAAGCCTGAGTGCAGCGAGCAGTGCCCGGGTGGTGTTTCTGATGGCATCCATGATGTGTCTTCTTATGGTAGAGGAATGAATAGAGCTAGTAACCACTGACCCTTGCAAACCTGCCAGAGGTTAAAAAAAAATAAAATAGGAAAGTAGGCAGCAGAGCAGGGCCACGCTATTTCTAGCAACTCAGAGCTCTGATCAAGAGATGGACAGGTGAGGATTTCACTGCACTGGGGCAGGCTGCAACATCTTCCAGGTCCAAGTGGCCTGCCTGCTGTGGAGCGGGGTGTGGGGCTGCATGCCAGCATACCCATTAGTGTGCTAACTGTTGCTGTTTAATCTCCAGCATCTTGTTTGACGCCTCGGTGTAATAATGATGGGAATAATAAATGGTGTGCTACAAAGCCGTGTGCGTGGACTCGCTTTGTGCTGACGGCAGTGCCTTGCTCCCGGCACGGCTTGGTGCCAGCCTGCTTCCAGCTGAGTCAGTTGGAGCAGGCAAAGCCCCGACTCAACTGCTGGCACCATTTCAGGGGCCATTGCGCTGGGTGCAGCAGAGCTCAATGCGCCCTTCTGCTCTGAGGGTCCCCAGGGGGCAGTTATCTCAGAGGTGTGGGTATCGGCCTCCTGGGGCAGCAGGTTTATTGGGCTTTTGCAGAACTATAGAAACAGCACAGAGACTGCTTGAGGGTGTGACCTGCGCCATCCGCTGCTCCTGAGACAGAGAAGTCCTCAGTCAGGACTGCAGGGTCACACCGGGAGCAGGGCACATTCCTGCAGTGCTTTGCATGCCTCTGCAGGGGGTTACTCACACGTCCTGTAACCCATTAAAGTCAACCCATTAAATGTTGTGCAGAGGTTACCTCGATTTGATCAGCCACAGGAACTTTCTAATGACTTTTAGAGCGTGTTGCTGATACAGGCGTAGCCTCAAATTGTCCTTTTCAAACATCGGGGGAACAAAGCTCTTACAATAAGGGTGGTGAGGCACTGGCACAGGTTGCCCAGAGAGGTGGTGGATGCCCCATCCCTGGGGACACCTGAGGTGAGGCGGGGCTCTGAGCACCTGATGGAGCTGTGGGTGTCCCTGTTCATTGCAAGTTGGACTAGGTGGCCTTTAAGGGTCTCTTCCAACTGAAACAATGATCTGATTCTATGACTTTTAACGGCTATCACTGGGAGGGACACGAGCACTTCTCAATGCTTTGATCTGTTACTTAACTTTCTTCAGCTTTTTTGCAGCATCCAGATTTCTATATGAATTTCATACATGAGTTTCATAGCCCTTATTTTAATCATACTAAAAATGTCATGCACTGTGCTACAAACACAGGCTGGTACTGAGAGGCATCCCACTGAGATTTCTATTGTGCTCCCAGCAAGCAGAATAAAGGGCTCTTCGCAGCACAGTGAGTAACCACAGAAGCCAAGGTCTGCTGGGGAAAGAAGGATAAGATTTCTTCTTCCTTTTCTTTTTCCTAGTTTCTTTTAAAGTTTGCTTTTACACCACTTCCAGAAGAACTTCCCATAAGGAGGTTATTTAAGTTTCAAATGAGACTTTTCTTGAGAGGGCTGTGAGTGGGAGACCCTTCGCCCTTCCCTTGGTGAACAAAACACAGCTGGTAAAATGCTGAACTGTGACCAGGGAGCTTTCCTGGATCAGAAAGCTGTTTGTCTGATCTCACTGCTTCAAGTCTTCCTTTGTCTTTAGGTCCAAAAATCCCCAAACCCACCCCAAAGCCCAACCTCGCCATATTTTTGCTCTCTAAACTCCAATCATCAGTCTTTTTTCTTCACAGTGCTAAATGTAAATCAACTGTGACAGGTTGTACAATGTTATAACAGCTTGAACTGGCATGAACAAACAGTGAGAAGAATCTAGTTAAAAACATGCTCCTAAAACATCACTGCTGGAGGCACATGGAAAGGAGATAAGTGAAAGAACAACAAAACATTTGTCCAGTTTGGTGAGAGGAGTTACTGTTGCCTATCACACCTGTAAATGCTGATATTTATGAGTACCTCTCAAATAGAGAGCACTAAACACGTTACCTTTAGGAGTCAGGAATTGATGCCATGGGTCTGTTTGGATTGCTCCCATGGGGTCTCCTGCTTGGAGATCTCCAGAAACCACCTGGATGTAGTGCTGGGTGTCCCTGCTGGAGCAGGGGTGAGCACCAGGAAAATCAGTATTTATTACTCAGATGGGTACCCAGGCTGGATGCAATCTGGCACAGGAATTACAGCAGCAGGGATGGCTTCTGCTGGGGGCCTTGGCTGCAGCTACCTGGTTTTAAGGCTGAGGAAGGCTGTACCTCCCCCAGCTGCTCACAGCCTCTTGGTGCTGCAGCTGCAGGGTGATGTCCTTGGGGGTGATGTAGCCCATCCTTGAAGGCTGTGAGTAGGCAATGGCCAAGTCATGTGGTTCTTGTTCAGATAAAGACATCTCCATGAAACCAGAGGAGGGTCCAGCATTTGCAGGGGTGTGATGTCCTCTAAACAGAATCATAGAATCATTGAAGTGGAAAAGACCACTATGATCATGCAGTGCAACCACCAACCCGTCCCCACCATGCCCACTGACCACGTCCCTCAGTGCCACATCTCTACATTTCTTGAACACCTCCAGGGATGCTGACTCCACCACCTCCCTGGGCAGCCTGTGCCAGTGCCTCACCATTCTTTCCGAGAAGAAATGTTTGCTAATATCCAATCTGAATAGAATCATAGAATCATTAAGGTTGTAAATGAACATTAAGATTATCTAGTCCAACTCTGTGAAGTCCTTCTGGGTTTATGGCATCCCAGGTACTGCAGTGCAGGGAGAAAAGGACAGGGCCAGGACTACGTGATGGAGGTTTCTTTGCTACACCATGGGGTTATTTTCTCTGATGGTTTGGAGCTCTTCCATCACGGGAGGTCTTTCAAAGTGCCCTCGATGTGCTCCCAGTGCTTCCCAGCTGAATACATTTTCGGGCTGTGGAGGGGCGTTTTGTGGAAGCGGTGGGACAGGACAGGCGCCGGCAGTTACCAGCGGGGCATTCACTCTATGATTGCTCATTTTTCTTCCCCGCTCGGATCCGTTCGGAGGCCGCGGGCTCCCTCTCCTGTCCCCGCCGGGTTACGGCCGCCGGGGGGCGGATGGCGGTCACGGCGCCGGGCTGTACCTTGCAGTAAGGGGCTCCTGGCTGTTCTGCAGACACAGCAGGCTGGATTTCTGGGGCCAGAAGCCGGTGCTGCAGCGGCTGATGAGGTGCACCAGAGCTGTGCTGTGCCGCAGCTCTGCTTAACGTGAGCAACCTTTGCTGCTCAGGAAGGAGGGAGCTGGAGTTGCCTTCCGGCGCACGCAGCTTTATGTGAGTAAATGCAGTGGAATGTAACCCAAAGGAATGTTCAATATTCGCTTAAAGTGATTGATGTGCTCTGTGAGCGGGGATGGCCAGTAATTTTCCACCTGTGCCAAGAGGGAGTTGAGATGCACACTTGCTCTAGTTAGGCCAGTGGGCTGCATATCTCCTGCATGTCACTTCTGCTTGAAAAGCTGACAGTAGAAGCGATATGGAGGAGTGATGTTCTTTAAGTGCCTGGTCTCGCTGCCCCAGCTGCCATGCATGCAGGGATGCTGAGGAAGGCACCCAGATCAGTGTTGCTCTTGTGAACTGTTTTGATGATGAGTGGGGCTGACTGGAATTGGAGGCATTACCTCCAGGTACTGCCTACCTGGTGACCAGGCTGGTAAGGACAGCATTCTCAGCTCCGCAGATTGATGGACCATGTTGACAAATGCCACGTTCAGGAAGAATCAAGCTAGTGAAGCCCTTGGGTTTGTTCTGCTCTTTGTTTCTCAGTGACCCTCTCTGCCAAAGCACCTTAGCCAAACAGCAGAGCCATGGCCTGGTGTGACTGTTCTGGGAAGAACAGCTGGCCCACAGTGATAGCACAGCAGCTGCAGACCGAGCCCAGGGCCTGGGACACAGCCTGGCCCTAAAGTTGGTCTGGGCTGCTGGGCAAACGCCTGAGGTGTTCCATATTTTTTTACCCTCAGTAAGTCTGCAAATGACACCAAGCTGGGAGGATGTGTTGATCTGCCGGAGGAAGGAAGGCCCTACAGAGGGATCTGGACAGGCTGGATCGCTGGGCTGAGGCCAATGGGATGAGATTCAACAAGACCAAGTGCCGGGACCTGCACTTTGGCCACAACAACCCCAGGCAGCGCTGCAGGCTTGGGGCAGAGTGGCTGGAAAGCTGCATGGAGAAAAAGGATTCCCCTCTTCATAGCCCAGGATGAGGCAAACGCCGCAGTTCCGGCCGTGGCCGGCCGGCGGGGCGGGCCGCGGGCGGGGCAGACCCAGGGGCAGGGCCTCCCCAGTTTCCCGCGTTTTTGCTCCCCAAGATGGCCCAAGCGCCGGGCGGCTCCTTCCTCCCGCCTTCGCCGCTACAATGGGAGGCGGGGTCCCGGCCGGCATTCCAGCCAATAGGCGTCGGGGGGCGGGCGGCCGCGGGCTCGACGTGCGCTGTGATTGGCAGCCGAATGTTCTGGCGCCAAGTTCGAAGGGGATATAAAGAAGCGCGCGGCCGACCCGCGCCCGCTCTTTTCCCGCGCCGCCGCCATGCTGTCTACTCGCGTCCCTCTCGCCGCCCGCCAGGAGCAGCCCCGGCTGTCCCCCCTGAAGAAGCTAGCGCTGAGCGACAAGGAGAACACGGTGAGCGCCCTCCCTTTCTCCCTTCTTCCCTTCCTTCTGCCGCTCGCCCGGTATGACGGAGATCTCACCGCTCCCGCGCCTTTCTCCTCACAGCCGCCCGCGCTCAGAAGCAGCCGTGTCCTGGCTAGCAAGACAGCGCGCAAGATCTTCCAGGAGAGCGAAGGGAAGCCGGTGAGTGCTCGTGGCCTCGGGTTCCCTTTTGCTGCCACCCCGCGCCCCCCGCCGCCATCTTCCTCTGATGACTGCTTTCCCCCCGCGCTACCCCCGCTCCTTCGCAGCCTCCTCCTGGCCCGGCTCCCTGCGGCGCGGTGCCGTCCTGAGCCGCTCTGTGTTCCCCGCAGGTGGCGCGGGGCGCGGATGTGGAGGAGGAACCGCTGCTACGGGAGAACCCCCGGCGGTTCGTCATTTTCCCCATCCAGTACCATGACATCTGGCAGATGTACAAGAAGGCCGAGGCGTCCTTCTGGACGGCGGAGGAGGTGAGGGCTCCCCCGGTGCTGGTGCATCCCCACCGGCTCCCCCCCAGCGCGCTCTGGTGTTGCTCCCCTCGGCCGTGCCTCAGTGCAGGGCGGCCCTGGCGCACATCTCAGCGGCCCTTACTCGTGTGTAGGTGGATCTGTCTAAAGATCTGCAGCACTGGGAGTCTCTGAAGCCCGAGGAGAAGTACTTCATCTCTCACGTCCTTGCCTTCTTCGCTGCCAGTGATGGCATCGTGAATGAGAACTTGGTGAGTGTGTGGGATGAGCTTGATGGGAGTATCGCTGCCCTTAGTAATTATGTTCAGCTTGTCTGGAGAGGTGGTGGATGCCCCATCCCTGGAGACATCCAAGGTCAGGCTGGATGGGGCTCTGAGCACCTGATGGAGCTGTAGGTGTCCCTGCTCATTGCAGACTGCTACGTGGCCTTTAAGGGTTCTTTCCGATGTAAATGGTTATATAGGTCTGTGACTTGGAGCTGTGAGGGGCTACTACTACTCTTCATATTGCTGCTTGAAGCCCATGCATCTGGAGTTGATCTGCAGAGTTCTCTGGGCTGAGCAGTAGTAGTTGCAGGCAGCACCAATGCCTCTGACCTGCAGCTTGGTTATAAATGTGTTCACAAATGCTCATTTGTTTCCTCTAGGTGGAGCGGTTCAGTCAAGAAGTGCAAATCACAGAAGCACGTTGTTTCTATGGCTTCCAGATTGCCATGGAAAATATACATTCGGAAATGTACAGTCTTCTCATTGACACATACATCAAGGATTCTAGAGAGAGGTTGGTATTGCCTTGTAATGAAAGGTTTGAAGCTCTTAATTGTTGAGATGCGTTGCCTATCAGTTAATGTGAATTGAAAACTGATTTTTGGGCTTAAACAAGACTTACATAAAATACTGCTAAAAGTGCTGCTTAGGAGCAACTTCAGTCAAAAATATCTGCTCTTAAGTGTGAGAGATCTCACTTGAGTGGAACTGCAACCACTTAACACAGAAACTAAGGAATGTAACTATAAAAGACAAATAAGAGTGTATATGAAACTACAGTAAGTCCTCATGGTGGGTCCACTGAACCTAGCAAGTGGCTTTGTAGGATTGTTTCTGAGAGAATCTTTGCACTTTGGTCACTGAAGACTGGAAGGTGGTTAGTCTGTAGTTTGGGAAGCCAAATTCAAGTATCATACTTTGTGAAACAGTATTCTAGATACTGTCATAGGAATTCATGTGAACTGGTGTTGGCCTGACAGGGAAAGTGATGTAAATGGAGTAGATGGACATAAATGGAGCTGAATTGGTGCAAAATAAAATGGAAAGATGCTGAAATATTGGGGTGAGGCTGCAGGCCACTTGTAAGAGAACAAGACCATCTATGGCTATGAACGTTGAATTTGCTGTTGTACTGATGTCTCATACTGATGAGTTCTCTGCTTTTCAGGGAATTCCTTTTTAATGCTATTGAAACATTACCATGTGTTAAGAAGAAGGCTGACTGGGCCATACGCTGGATTGGGGACAAGAAAGCAACATATGGTGAGCATGTCTATTGGAAGCAAAGTGGAATTCCTTCCCTAGCAGAACGGAGGAACCACTATTTCTCTAGACTTCACAGTTCACAGGGATTATTTTTGTCACGAGATGGATGAATAAATGCTCTTTAGCGTAATTATGGAGATAAAGGAAATTTTAGTCTTGCAAATGGGCACGGATGTTTGTAAAACTGTTGGTGTTCTGAATGATAACTTCTGTGGCAGTCACCATTTGTTTGGCTGCTTGAGCAAACTGCTAACGTGTGACCGGAGCGGTGCTGGCCATTCTCCACCAGGGGACTCTTTAACAGTTGTAGGCTGCAGCTCCTCTGCCCTGGTGATTCTTGATGCCTCGCTTCAAAGGTGAAATCACAGTGGTCATTATTTTATTAGTAAGAAAGCATCCTTTGTGGCCAATGTCTCTCTTAATGGAGAGATGAACAGATAGTGACTTCAATTTGCTGCTAAAATGACTACTTTGTGCAGCCTTTAGAAAAAAGTGGTATTGATGGTTAACCTAGGAGAAGGATTCTTGGCTTCAGCTACTCTGTTTTTACTATTTATGATGATTTAAAGCTTTACTTAGTAACCAGAAGCCTTTACTATAATAGTTTTCAGGATGAGCTGTAGCACACATCAGTAGAAGCTTCATTCCTCTTTGGAGGACTGCTTGCTGCTCTTATCACAACTTCTGAGTATTAATCCTGGTAAGTTTGCTATGGTTGATATCAATCTGTCTTCTCTTAACAGGAGAACGTGTAGTAGCATTTGCAGCAGTGGAAGGGATCTTCTTTTCTGGCTCTTTTGCATCAATTTTTTGGCTGAAGAAAAGAGGCTTAATGCCTGGACTCACTTTTTCTAATGAGCTCATCAGTAGAGATGAGGTAAGAATCAAGTTCCAGCAGTTAAGATAGTAATGTGCCACGTAGCTTGTTGGAGCCTCTATTTTACAGCAGGAATACATTTAGAAATGGGCAGTCTGTAAAGCTCACAGAAGTGTGTAAATATGTGGCATTGTGGATCTTACAGCAGCGAATGAATGAAAGCACCATTTTACTAACTAAAGTAGCATCAGGTTTCTCACCAGCTCTTGCTCTCAGTGCACCTTGCTGTGGGAACACGTGCAGTTGGTATGGCCTGAATTCAAGTGTACATCCTTCTGCTTAGGCAGAAAGTTTTGTGTAGATAGCAGCACTGTAGCAAGTACCAAGATGGTGCTTAGACTTCAGGCTGTATATTCTGTGCTACTGATTGGAGTGGTTCTTTTAAGTCAGTATTCCTGAAAGAACTTTATGATGCTTCTTTCAAGGGTTTGCACTGTGATTTTGCCTGCCTCATGTTCAAGCACTTGATACACAAACCGTCAGAGGAAAGAGTAAAGGAAATCATCATGAATGCAGTTCTCATAGAACAGGTAATTGTCTGCTCCCTGTTTGGGAACTTGGTTACAATTAAGTGTAAAGCTGTGGAGCTGTTGGGTATAACATTACCCTAGACAGCTCAGAATGAATGCCAGCTTCTGTACATGATGTGCTTCTATTATCTGCAGGAATTCTTGACGGAGGCACTGCCTGTTAAGTTGATTGGCATGAACTGCACTTTAATGAAACAATACATAGAGTTCGTAGCAGACCGGCTGATGTTGGAACTGGGATTTAGAAAGGTAAGGCTAATACACGGAATCTGTCATGGGGGAAAAGAGCGTATTAAGTTTAATTTCTTCCAGAAACCCAAATCCTGAAATGGCAGCAGCATTATTGATATAAACTCAGCTAGTAGTCCCACAGTTAGAATCTGTTTGGATAGCCACAGAATAAAAAGCGAAAGGATGCTGGTGAGAACCATGTAAGAGTTGCTGTTCTTCTCTCCACTGAATAAGCTGCAGTTTAAAGACAGAAACGAGCATAGAAGAAAAGGCTTGGGACCAAGATTGGTCTACTTAGCTAATAAGCCCACCGATAGCATCATTGTACACCTCTTCTTTACCACTTTTAATATTTTCTTGTGTTGAAGATTGGAGAATCCCTAGTGACTATAGAATTGCCTTTGCATTTCAGATATACAAGGTGGAGAATCCTTTTGATTTCATGGAGAACATCTCTCTGGAAGGCAAGACCAATTTCTTTGAGAAGCGAGTAGGTGAATATCAGAGGATGGGAGTCATGTCAAAGCCCACAGACAACTCTTTCACCCTGGATGCAGAGTTTTAAAAGGACTGAGGCACGAGTTAGTGCGTGTGCTCCCCTCTTTGCAAGGAAATGTCAGGCATATTGAGTCAGCGTGCCTTGATTTCTGTGTTAAAATCCCACTCTTGAGAAGTGTGGTGATATTGGTACTTCTGAGGAGGCTAGTGTAGCTCCGACAGCAAGATCCCTTTTTATTAGGTTTTGCCAAAGGTGTTAATTCTTAGAATGCTTAGGTAAAACATGTTACTCTTATGAAATGTGGGCATCATCCTTCTGCTAGGTGGGGGGTAACGGGCAGCTTACCACTAGCTTCTCCAGCTCCGCATAAAGAAGCAGTTGAGAATTTCTGGTCTCAAACTCACTGAATACCCTGGAGGCAACAGCATGACACCACTGCTTTCTTGGCAGGTTTTAAGTTTACTTTTTTAACTATTATTTTAATAGTTTGTACATAAACCTGGCACTTTATTTTTCAAAATAAAGAACTGTCTTGTAATACTCTAATGGGTAAAATGCAAGTCCAGGTCTTCAGAATTTTGGAGCCTTAAATGTCGTGACTTGTGCTTCTTCTCCTGGTATGTAAGATGAATGAATGGTGCTGCCAAACAGTGATAGTTAAATCTGCTGAAGAACATAAAGGAACTTGGCATGGCAGGTGAACAAATGGATAAGTATTGATGCTCAGTGTACTGAAAAATAACATGCCACTGGCTTGTGGGCTTATTTGCTTTTTTTGATGTCTGGGAACATTATGTAGTAATAAAGAGCTGGTTGGATTTGGAGCTGTGCTGGCTTCAGTGCTCCAATGGGCAAAGCTGTGTGTTGATTTCCTTCTGCACTGCAGACTTCCTGAGGAAAAGCAAGTTCTGCAGGAAAGAACTCCTCTGCCATGTGGTTGGCAGATGTTGAATTAAATGGATGTGCCTAACTGGAGGCGTACTGCTGTAAGTGGGTGGTGTTTCAGGGTAAAGCCAGCTAATTGACTGGGGCAACATCCTCTGGTTCTGCATCTTATATTGGTTTTAATGTTTAATGTCAAAAGAAGAGAACAAAGAATGCTACTAAATGACAAGCAGGATGCTTAATGCAGCTATGGTACTGGAAAGTGGAGGAGTTTCCTGTGGTCTCAGGTTGAGTTGTTGCAAATGAGTTGCAGTGAAGCCATGTTAATTCCACATGAGACTGAAAGTCACTGAAGTACAGACTTCCGTGATATGATACCTTAGTAACAAGGTCTGCCCTGCAAGTGTGCCTTTCTTGTACCTGTCTGGTTGGTACTTTGTAGAACTTTCAGCATTTCCATGAACTGAAAGAGTGAGTTGGTGTCTTCCTGCAAAAGGGTTTCCTCTTTGTTTATGATGTACACGTTTCTTTGAGAGATGCTGTCTTGATAGAGAATTAGCTGATTTGCTGGTGTTTGCTCTTTCCCTTGAGTGCACTGAGGCTGATGGTGTGACTGCTCCTCCCCTGAGCCTGAAGCTATCAGGACACACATTTCTAAGGCTATCTTAGGGAACAAAAATCAAATTATTTTTAAAAGCCCAGCCCCAAAGCCTGGCATGCAGGGCAGAAGATAGACTTGTAACAGATGGCTCTAAAATGCCCTTGCAGCACTGATGTTGGTAACAGGTCAGTGATTACCACAGACTGAGAACAGACTGGTAACTCAGGTAGGGGCATGTTATGTTGAATGACCAGGCACATCATTTTGAAGCACTGAAACTTGATGCTTGTTTTTAAAGTTATTAAGCAGCTTTCCTGCTAGATACCAGCATATTTCTCCAGCAAATTGGATTTTGTGCTTTATCTTTGCTTGTATTAGTTAAAGCTTTGATCAAATTGGTTCAAAGCATCAGAACTCATGGTGTTATTTAGAGCGTGAGACTAACAAGAGGCGAATATGAGAGGTTTAGCTGTGTCATAGTTACGTTTCCCTAATTGATTCTTATGTACTGAGATGGAAATGATGGGAATGGAAGGCTTTAATTTGTTATCCCTAATTCAGGAGGTAGGAAATAGAAGTGAATTTTCAACATACTATCAGGGCAACTTGAAATGGACGTGTGGCCAAGTAAGCTTCCAGTGATGGCACATAAAGGGAAAGTCTTTTAGCTAAGTGTGCTTATAGGGTAACAGATACTGTAGACATAGAATCATGGATGTGTTAGAGATGGATTAGATAGGAATTAGAAGTGATTCAGTGAGAGAATGAGGTTTGCTGTGGCTGGTATTAATCTTATTCTGGTGTCACTGGTATATAAATGCCTACTTAGCTTTGGTTTATGTACTCACCACAGTGCAAATAGCTTCTTGCTGTGTAGTCTGGGGAAAAGCTATGCATACAATCCTGCCTTTATTTCCCAGTTTTCACAAGGAGAATTACATGTCTTACTCTTGGTTAGTTGTGCATAGATCGTGTCCAAGCCTTGATAAAGTACTTAGCTACTGGAAAGTGCTTACTTCCTAATTCAACGGTGGTGCCAGTTGTTTGACACTTGATCCTCTTAAACACTGAGGAGAGAATGAAATCTGTCAGTTGTTTAAAAAATAGACAGATAGGCAAGAAATGAAGTAAAAATGGACTCTTTGAAACGCATACAGGAGCTGAGTTTGAAGAACTAGTAGAGACCTGAAGCGAAGTGATGAAAGCGCTGATTTCTTTATACGTGTCTGAATGAGAACAGCTGTCTGCTGGGGGTTCTGGCTCAGTAATTGCTGCGAGTGAAAGGCGATTAGGCTAGTAGAGGAAAAATACTGAGGGGTAAGTAAAAGCGGCTGTGCAGTGCTCTGCCTGTCAGTTAATTTATGCAGAACTGATCCCTAACTATTCCCCCACGTGTTTTATTGCTGTTAAAATTAACAGCTTTTAATAGCACCAGATAAAATGGAAGAACAGTTACTTTGAGCATCCTTTCTCTCGTTAAATTTATTTCCTACTGTGACTTTAATGGAAAAAAAGCATGGCTCCAGGTAAGAAAGCTTCTTCCAGGTAAGAAAACTCTTTAATTGGTGCATTTTTTCTTTTGAATTACATGTCAGACATAAAATCTTAAGCAACATGGAGGAGTAAGGGCAGCAACCCCTTCTGACTTGTCCTCAGGAAGCAACTGCAATGTTAGAATGTAATGACAAGGAAAATCCCCAGATTGATCAAATTTCCTGGAGTGATTACAGCAATTTGTGCCCAGAAGAGGTCAGAGAACAGTTTCTGCTGCTCATGGCTGCAGCAGGGCACAGCCAGCCTGCGGTCTTGAAGGAATATTCACAGTCTGCTGCAATCCCCGAAGGGTAACCGCTTCCTCTACACCAGTGAGAAGTCAAACTTTGCCTGGCGGAAAGCAGTAAATGAGCAGAGTTCTTCTGTCAAAGCCTACTTCTCAGCCAGGAACGGCTCCTTTTATTTTGAGGTGTTGATTACATCTTAGCACTTTGGCCTCTTTTTGTGCCTAATTAATTGTAAGAAGTAAATGCTTTCGTCAGAAGGGATTTGAGAGTTAAAGTTCAGTCTCATGCCCTGTTTGCTGATGGAAAGCTATTGTTTTTTGTTAGGGGTTTGGCCATGGGAGGGAGTGCTACTGATACCCTATGATATCAGTCGTTTGATTTCTGTAGAAAAACAGCCTCCACATGCAGAATGGCCAAAAGGCTAAGCTAACATAAAAGGGTAGGTCTTAGTGCCACAGACATCTGTTTTTAAGAGTTTTTTCTGTTTTGTCTTCAAAATAATGATGGCATTGCTCCTGCCTGAGCCTGCGGAGTAACTGGGAAATAACTTTATCCCTTTGGAGTGTACTGTGTACTTAAATGATATTTGTTGCTGGTGATGTCTTCAGCAATGACCTCACTGATTCTCAAATGAGGTGGTGTTCACTGGGCTCTTACCTAAATGGAAGGTAGGTATGGGATGGGATAAAACAGGAACACCAGTTCTCAATACCACATTCGAGCATCAGCTCTACTGTCACCAACCAGAGTGAGCAGCAAACCCAGGGTACTGCTGGCCACCAGAGCTGTCTGACTGTTGATCTTAGCCTGCATAATCACTATGTCCTTCTGAATTTGAGATGCTCTGTAGGAGAGGGCTGCACAAGGCAGAAGAAAGGGCTGTGTCAGAATCCCCCCCTGCTGTGGATGCTTATATTCTGAGAGCAGAAATTCTGAGATGCATCAAGGGAGAATGAATTGAAAATGAATACCTTTTCTTCCCCCTGCTGTTATTCACTGCTTTGAGACTTCAAATATCAAGAGATAAATACCTTAACGGAATGGCTTTGTAATTATTCCCGGTAACCAAAGCCCTCTTCTGCTTCTTCCCTTCTTGTAATGCAGTGTGCTGTTCATGCCACAGGCAGCACTGCTTTGTTCGACTGTGAATCGGGGGAGGTGCTTATGCCATACAGCACTTGGGAGCACTTGGCTGATGCCGAACACCTGTGTGTGCAGTTTTTTCTCTTGACCATGGAGTGAAGAGCCCTGTGTTGGATACACACTTGTTGGATACCCCCTGATGCTTCTCAGGCGGGGAAGGGAAGCAAACCCAGGCCAGTTCCTGCTGTCAGTTATCAGTAAGTAATTCATACTTCCAAGTTTTGTAGGATTTGGCTTGAAGTGAAAGGTTGCAGTTCTTGCATACCTGCAGCTTGGGGGTGCTGAGCTTCCAAAAAAATGGCCTTCTGAGTTGCTCCCGTTCTTGGGACTAGGGGGTGCTGCTGTTCCTGTTACACCCTCCAGAACTGTCAAGTGCTGCCGGTAAAGTGGTTTTTACTTCCTCTGTTGTAGTATGCTACACCCTTTAACCCCCTAGAAGCTCATTGTAGTAACTAGGCCAGCTGGTGTTACCAGATGAATTACTGGGTAATGAAGTCTGCTAAGGGAATTGATTAAAGGCTGAACTCTTATTGAGAGAAGAGGGGTTGCAGGTATTTCTGTAGCTTGACAAGTCTTCAGGCAAGACAGTTCTTGCAGTGCACACATGCCCTGGATGTGCTCCCTGAGAAAACTTCTAAACGCATGGCTCCAGGTGCTGCTGGGGCTGGTACATCAGGCACTGCTGGCCTGCTTAGCCTCAGCAATCGCTGATAAATGGCAATTTCAATTCTCCTGGGCAATTAAAAGACTTTCAGAATGTATCCATGCACTGTTCAGCTAGCAGAACACTTGTGATTCAAAATCAAGGTGCAGCATTGGGCTTGGGCTGCTCCTTGCGACTTTCTCACTTCCTCTGCGCTGTTTTATGTAATGTTTAGGTTTTCTGTTATCCAGGAGCTTTCACTATGTGTATTTGTGTCAGTGCTTCAGAACTCATTTCCATCCTCCCACCCTGAATTACTGCTCTGCAAGACACTGACATGTGTTTTCCAGATCAAGACACAACTAAACAGCAGGCTCAGGTTGCCATGCGCTTCAGTTTTAGCTGGGTTCTGTGCATAGCACTGACAGCCAGATCCCATGCGCCTCTCTCCTGGTATTTAATTTCAATGATTTATCTCCTCCATGAATTTGCTTTCAAAGTAGCGCAGGGCAGGGAGCTGCCATTAAGTAACTTCAGCAGCATTGTTCTTAGGCAGTGAGTTAGAGATGAGCATGGCACAACAGAGATGCTGGCAGGGCCAAGTGTTATGATTTGCAGATGACTGTTTTGGCTGTAAATTTCTGTGATGCCACTTAAATGCAGTCTCAGCTAGAAAGAGGGCTAAATGCAATTCACTCCTAAAAGGAATTGAAATATTAATTCTGTATTGGATTCTGTAGCAGCTTCAAGCAAAACATGTTCAAGGCTTAACAGCAACTTCGCAGTTTCAATTACTGCTTCTGGAAATTGTATATTCTATTGATATAGCTATCACACTTGCTCTTGATAGTGCTGTAAATGTATGTAGATATATAGAAAACAGCAAGACTGGATTTATTGCTGTGTATGAACTAAGACTGGCAAGCACTGGAGAACATAGGGTTCTTTCTTAATACACTTCTATAAAATGGTTATCCCTCATTAAATTGAGAAGCTTGTCAAGTAAGCAACTTCATGAGAAGGTTTTAATCTTGCTTTTTCATTACTTAACTGTGATACTGCACTTCCCACCACTAAATCCCTGCTTTACATGTGAAATAACAGAATGACTGGGATACATTTAAATTGATTAAAGCAAAAAGTGTTTCAAATGAAACATTAAATATTGTTGTGTAGATATTTAGGCAGCAGATGGATTTCACTGATTATGTCTCTGAATAAGACATGAAAAAAGACTGAGACCGATTTTAATATGCTCATAAACTTGAGCAGAGCTGTTAGGCTCTGGGGAGGAGGGGGTATTTTCTCCTGCTTAGGAGAGAAGTTGCTTGCAATGATGAAGGAATTCTGCCTGAAGAGAGCCATCTAGAGATGGGCTTCTCCATAATCAACATAGAACTGGTCCCTGGGGTTGTGATGATATGAGCCTGTGGAGGTTTGTTGGATGGATGCTGCTGTGCCTGGGGGGATTGCACATCTGGCTGGGGAATTCCTTCATGTCTGAGCCTCCTGCAGCAGCTGTCCCCTCATTGCTGCAGGTAGGATTGGGCTTTTAGCTGTGCATGCACTCTGCTAACTCAAACATTATTTCTCTTTGGATTAGGATCTGCCATAGCAGTTAATCTAAGATCTAAGGAGAAGGCTGAGGTACTTAACAATCTTTCTGTCTCTGTCTTCCCTGGTAACTGCTCACCACATAGCCCTCAGGCTTTTGGTTTGGTAGGAGGGGACTGGGGAAGCAGTGTCCCTCTCACTGTAAGGGAAGATCTGGTTTGCAACTACCAGAGGAACCTGAACATCCACAAATCTATGGGTCCTGATGAGATGCATCTCAGAGTCCTAAGGGAATTGGCTGATGTGGTTGCCAAGCCACTCTCTATGATATTTCAAAAGTTGTGGCAATCAGGTGAAGTCCTTGGTGACTGGAAAAAAGGAAACATCATACCCATTTTTAAAAAGGGTAAAAAAAAAAAAGATGACTCTGGGAACTATTGACCTCTGTGACAGACTCACCTCTGTGCTGGGGAACATCATAGAACAGATCCTTCTAGAAGCTCTGCCAAGGCACATGGAAGGCAGGGAGCTGATATGGCAGAACCAGCGTGGCTTCACAGAGGGCAAATCCTGCTTGACCAACCTGGTGGCCTTTTATGATGGTGTCACTGCATCAATGGACAAGAGAAGAACCACTGATGTCATCTGTCTGGAATTCAGTAAGGACTTCAACATGGTACCCCACAACATCCTTCTCTCCAAATTGGAAAGATGGATTTGATGGGTGAACTCTTTGGATGAAGAACTGGCTGCAGGGTCGAGTCCAGAGAGTGGTGGTCAATGGCTCAATGTCTGGATGGAGATTGATGGCAAGCTGTGTTTCCCCAGGGGGCGCTGTGGGGCCGATACTCTTTAATATTTTCATGGGTGACATTGACAGTGGGGTCGAGTGCACCCACAGCAAGTTTGCTGATGACACCAAGCTGTGGGGTGTGGTTGACACACCAGAGGGATGGGATGCCATCCAGAGGGATCTAGACAGGCTTCAGCAGTGGGCCCAGGTGAACCTCATGAGGTTCAACAAATCCAAATGCAAGGTCTTGCACCTGGGTTCAGGCAATCCCCATTACCAAGGATTGAGAGCAGCCCTGACAAAAAAGACCTGAGGGTAATGGTGGATGGCAAGCTGGACATAAGCCAGCAATGTGCCCTTGCATAAGCCAACCATATCCTGGGCTGCATTAAAAGATGTGTGACTAGCAGGTCAAGGGAGGTGATCCTGCCCCTCTATTCTGCACTGGTGAGGCCTCACCTGGAGTACTGCATCCAGATGTGGAGTCCTCAGTACAGGAGAGACATGGACCTGTTGGAGAGCATCCAGAGAAGGGCCACAAAAATGATCCAAGGGATGGAACACCTGTCCTGTGAAGACAGGCTGAGAGAACTGAGGCTGTCCAGCCTGGAGAAGACTGTGAGGTGACTTGATAGCAGCCTTTCCATATCTAAAGGGGAGCTACAGGAAAGAAGAGGACAGACTCTTTAGCAGGGTCTGTGGTGATAGAACAAGTGGAAATGGCTTCAAGCTCAGAGAGGGTAGATTTAGGTTAGATATAAGGGAAAAGTCTTTTACAGTGAGGGTGGTGAAGCACTGGAACAGGTTGCCCAGACATGTGGTTGATGCCCTGTCCCTGGAGACTTTCAAGGTGAGGCAGGATCAGGCCCTGGGCAGCCTGATCTAGCTGTGGTGTTCCTGTTCATTGCAGGGGAGTTGGACTAGATGGCTCTTGAAGGTGCCTTCCAACTCTAAGGATTCTGTGATTTTATGATCGTGCTTTGTTAGTGCTCTGTGCCTGCCCGCAGGTTCCCTGTAGCAAGCACTGCATTTGGCTGTCAGCAGGGGGCTGCTGTGTAAAGATCTTAGCTGTGTGGGTGAACACCCTGCCTGCCCTCTTTTAGTGCTGGGTGAGTGTCACATCTGGGTGAGAGCTGGGCTGCTGGTGCTTCCCTTCTGGAAAGATTTCTTGTACATGAATACAGGGCATCCCCTGTTTACTTGCTGAGTGCAGGATTAGAGTACATGCACAAATCATGCTCTGCACAAGATTTCACAGCAGGCTATGTAATCTGCATTGCTGGGAGTTCTGGGGGGTCTGCCTGTTCTGCAGTGTGAGCGCTTCTGCAGCAGCGCAAACTTGGCACATACAGTGCACTAATTGACCTGAATGTCACCATGCAACACAACTGAAGATGGGAATGCTCCTAGTATCTGTGCTATGCGTTTTAATAAATGACAGACCTGCTAATACTTCCTTTTGCTCATTGCTCTGCTCTTTCCCAGCCATAGCAAGTCAGCTGTGTAGCTCCTGGGGAGACAGACTTCCCAAGGTGCTGTCTCAAGACCCCTCAGAAGGGGAGAGCCTGATGTCTGCTAATTTAGAGTTTTCCTGCAGAAATCAGGATTATGTCTCTCTTTTCAGCCTTTTGTAGAATAAAATGAATTCAAGCAGGAAGGTGGATTTGATGTTAGAAGTCCTGGGGTGACTGGGAGGGTGCAGCAGTGAGAAGGAAGCAGAGGTGAGTTCTTCATTTTGTCCTGTAAAACCTCCTCTCGGGATGGTGTCAGTATAGGAATAGCAATAGCTTGCATCAGGTTCAATTACACAGTAAATCTGGGGTGAGGTGTTAATGATGGGTTTAGCAAGTCTGAACATACATGCCTGCCCTCTCCCTGCTGCTAACTGAAGCACTAGCTGGTATTTAACCCAGGTGGAAGGCAGTTCTTGTTTTGAGTGGCTTCACCTGGAGAGCACGTTTGACTTACTGAGAAAACCATGTATTGCTGAGCTTGGTAGCTCATTTAAAGCACTGAACTATGAATGGAGCTGTCAAAATTGGGGGCTTACCATGGAGCAGCTCATGGGACAGGTTTGGGGATGTGGCTGCTGGAGGTGTGATAGAGCAGTGCTGTCCTGCACAACTCCTGTGCCTTGCTCTTCATGCTGCTCCCATGGTGGGGCAGAGCAGGCCCTCGTTAGCAGCATCTGTCTTAGCACAGCTAATCAGCAGTTTGATGCTGCTTTTGGCTGCTCAGGTCTGGGGGAAGCTTTCCAGCATCTCTGGTGTTTGGAGCTGCTGCAAAGCAGCCTGCTGTGAAAACATAGCTTCTACAGTCCTACGTGTGCTCCTTTGACCATTTCATTGGGACAACTTATGCCTTGGCTTCCCACATGTTAAAAGCACAAAATGTTTATCTAGTATCAGCTAGTCCCATGTGTGCTGACTGGCAGAGCCAACCAGAAGCCCCATGGAAATGGGAACAGTGCAGTGCTGCAGGTGCTGAGCCTGTAGCTACCAGTTGTTGACAAAGCTGTGGCTGCAGGCTGCCTCCCAAATATTTGCCAGAAAGTTTACTTGGAATTTGTGAGTATTATGACATAGTACAACTAAAAATAGAGTTCTTGCTGGTAATCTGTCTTTGGTTTCACAGTGTGCTGCATGCTTTTCAGAAGAGCTGTACATTTGTTTCCCCAAATTCTATCGCAGCAGTTTTGCAAATCAGGGCCTTTTGTGCTTCCAAAAATCAGGTTCTTAAGTAAAACAGAGATGCAAGAGGCTCATCAAGAGGGATGAGTGGGCTGCGGTGAGCTGTGAACAACTTGGTGCTGCCTTTGCTGAAGTGAATGGCGCTGCTCACTGGGCCTGTAATGAGGGTGAGGGCAGGCTGCGAGGCCCTTACAGACCTGCTTTAATTAATGAGCTGCCTTCATGCTTCCCTGCTGCTCAGGGTGCCACCCTGCTGGCTCAGGCCTGAGGCCTTGCTGATTCTGTGCCAGGCCTCCCCAGAGGCAAGTTAAAAACGTTGTGTTCTTGTTTAGAAGAGAGCAAACCCATGAGGGTCCTGAGAGCCTTGTGCTAAAGGGCCAAATGAACTGATTAGCTTTTGCTCTGGGCCTGCAGACAAGCGCATTGTCCCCTGGGGAATGGTCACATTTTGCTGGGGAGGGATGTAAGGCCCTCATGTTTTTCTGCTGGGGGTGAAAACTTCCATTCCTCAGAGCCAAAACAGTGAGCTTCAGGCAGTGCAGGTTCACGCTGCGGCAGTGCTCACAGCCCCAAGGCACCAGGCTTTGAGACAGCACTAACTTAAAGGAAAATTAAAGCATGTATGTCGGGTGAACAAGACTTTCTAAGCTACTGACCCCATAAGAAAGGCCTGGAAGTGAGGGAACTGGGATTGTTCAGTCTGGAGAAGAGGAAGCTTGTGGGAGGTCCTATCGCTCTCTACAATCACCTGAAAGGAGGTTGTGGTGAGATGGGGGTTGGCCTCTTCTCCCAGGTAACTGTGATAGGATGACAAATAACAGTTTTAAGCTATACCAGGGGAGATTCAGATTGGATATCGGTGGAAATTTATTCTCCAAAAGAGTGGTGAGGCACTGGCACAGACTGCCCAGGAAGGTGGTGGAGTCACCGTCCCTGGAAGTGTTCAGGAACTGAGAGATGTGGTCAGTAGGCATGGTGGGGATGGGTTGGTGGTTGCACTAGATGATCTTGGACACCTTTTCCAACATTAATTATTCTATGACTCCTCATTAGCACCTAACTAAAAATGGTCTATTTGTCCCCATGGGCTAACCTTGCTGGAAGCATGTATGGATGAGTGGTAAATCTGTTCTACATGAGGGATGAATGGATGCTTTATCATTCTCTTTGAGGTAATACATGTCGTAATAAAAGCCACTATTCTCAACTAGAATGTAGTGTTTTTCTCTGCATGTAGCTATTTATTTTGATGGTGTTTCAGTAACTGTGAAATGCCAGGTACTCTTTCAAAACAATAGTTTCTTTAATTATTTATACCTTCAGGATCAAAAAAGGTTTTATTTTGCCTGGTTACAGTAACAGCTAGGTGAGTCAGAAGTGTAATTGCCAGTGCTATCAGAGGAACCTTGATATTTCTAACAGGAAGCTTAATTATAAACTGAATCACCATTGCGTCCTTTGTTACCCAGGCCCATGCTTCCCAAAGATATTATTAGCCTCATTGCACGTTACAGGTCTGTGGCTCCCTCTGCAGAGCAAAGGGTTACTAATGCTTGGTACTGTTGGTGGCTCTGCTTGCCCGGGCCTTGGAGAAGGGTGTCAGACATGGGAGCAGAGGGTTAGCAAGATGGTAGGTGTCCATACTGTGCTTCCAGTGTGGCTATGGCCTGCCTCTGCAGGGTGCTTCTGTTGCACTCATGACAAGGTGTTTTGGGTACAGATTCCCAAAACTAGATTGTTTTCTCTTTGAAGCCCATAAGCATCATAATGCCTGCACCCTGACTCCCCAGTATCTTCTTGACCTTATCTCCAAGTGCCCAATTATGAGAAAAGTCACTGCTTTTCTTCCTGTGCTGCCTGCAAGATGATTAATTTCCCATAGGGCAGCCACATCTTCTTGTTGTTGATCTTGATTAGGACAGGTGTATGACAAATAATGCTGCCCTTAAAGCTTATTGAATAATCTCCCCAAGCAGTTGTTAATTATTACATAAAGCCACTACCCTCGGTTTTCCATTGACATGGTGCTGAAGATGTTTAATTTTAATTATCAAATTGTCAAAGGGATATTTATTCATCTTGGACAAAGAGCTGCTGGCACAGATCTGGCATGTGGCAGCATGACAAGCAAGTGTCACGTGTGTTGTCCTGGGATTAACTTCATTTCACCAATGTTTCCATGCCTATGGGAGAGAAATCTGTACCTGGGGCTGGTAACCCCAGGCTCTGGTTAATGAAGGGGAAGGGGCAGCTTGTGGCAGCTCATCTGGCTGGCACAGATACCAGCTTCCAGTGGGACAGATAGAAGATGTCTGCCAAGTGCCTGCTTCTGTCCATGAATGGTACAGGTGATGCCAGTGATTAACTCTGATGTTGATGTTCACATCTGGTCAGATGAACTCCAGCCTTATGGAGATGCTATGTGGGATTCCTGATGCATTTAGAGCCTGTGAGCTTTGTAAATGAGATCTCATGCTGGTCCCTAGCACCATGCTGCGGTCCTACCTATTATCCTCCATTCTGCACTTCCTTATTGTTCTGTCCTTTGACAGACCTGTTCTGAGCAGGTGATCAGTTTGCTGCCTAATCCCTGGGGTTACGGTTGCCAAAGAGAGGGTGAACCCAAGGAGGGCAGCTTACAGCCATGTGCAGCACTGTGAGCAGGAGTGCTGCAAGCCAGCATGGCTCAATCCAGCAGTGCCCATCTGTCAGTGCTGCTCTCAGCAGACACGGCTGATTGCTAAATTCTGAAAGGCTGCCTGCTGTCCCAGGCTGGGAGCCTTATTTCAGCAAAGGTAGATAAAGAGGAACAATGAAGGCATTCATGCAACAGCCATTTTGATAGGAACGAGAGCATCATCATATCTACTGAAACCCAGTCGTACACAGTGCCTCGCATCGCTTCACCTGTCAAGTTTGCTGGTGCCTGTCTCCTGAATTTGCTGCTTTTGTTCTTGATCTCTCCTGTTGTGGCTTTTGTTTTGCATTTTTATTTCTGCTTTGCATGACCTGTTTTCCTTCTCTCCCTTGTGCTTGCTCCCTCCTGCCTTGCCCTGATGTTCTGCTTGATGTGGCATCAAGGTGCATATATATGGAATAGTGCATATATCATTGTTTGTGCTGATTTTTTCCATGGGATGCCTGCATCTGCAAAGTGGCTGAGAAAGAAAGGTAAAAAGGTGCTGGGTGCTTCTGCACAGGTGGTAGTGGGCAGTGCAGGGCTCATGCAGAGTGGATTCCTGAGCTGTCTGCAGTTTCCCACGATTGTGCCTGAGCTGTGTGACTGCACACAGCCTTTCTCCTGCACCGGTGCACAGGGAGCAGGGCAAAATTTAGGTCATGCTTAATCTGTACCGAAGATTAATGTGTTGGATGGTTCATGTCATGGATGTGAGGAGCATGTAATGAAATCAGATTAAAGCAGTAGTTACCGGGGACGTTATTTACACATCAGCGTATCCATTTGTGAAGACATGTAGGTTGCTCCAAAAGTTTTGCCTCCTATTTCTTTCAATGAATGCTTCAACAGGTACAAAGAGCACAATAACACAATTTGATAGAGCAAATTCTCAGCTACAAAACATTGTTTTTCAACATGCTCACTACCACTGGCTATGAATTTTCACCAGTGATGAACAAGAGCCTGCATGCTGTGCTCGTAAAAATCTGCACAGCCATGCGGAATGTGGTTTGTCTCTTGTGCTGCTGTCACCACTGCTGAATTGCACTACTCACCACCTCACTGTGCTCATTGTGCTGTTTGGTTTCCATAAACGTTTAGCAAGCATCGAGAAGAGGCATTACTTTCAGAGCAGCCCTTGCACGTAGCCATTTAGGTATTCTGTAATCATTACTAACCCATTATATGAAGTCACTGAGCAGAACCTTCATACAAACATTCCTGAAGTCTAAAAGTGACCTGTTGCTTGTGTGAAACTGTATTTTTTTTGCAGTAACAATGTAGTCCTGTCAGTCATCCTCTGCTTTTGCTGTTCTTCAGATTCCTCACTCATTTTGATGACAAGTTCTCAAATGGAGAATTCCCTTTGTTGCTTGGCTGCTAATGTATTTGACAGATCCTCAGAGGAAAGAAACCAAAATTTATGATATTTTTTCCCCCTTTCTGCTGAAAGGGCCAGTGCTGAGGGCAAAGCCTGCCTCTCTAATTCCATCAGTTGTTCAGAGCTGCACCCCCATAACCAGGCTTCTTTTGTGCTTTCCTTCACCAGCTGGAGCTGGTGTAGCTGGGACCATGTGTTAGCAAGCTCGGTGTTACAGGGGTACAAGCCCAGGCATTAGGCTGCGGGGCAGCCTCCTCCATGAGGTGTGATGGGGCTTGGGAAACCTTGTCCTCAGCTACCTGACATGGGGAGGGAGCAGTGATCTGCAGACATTAAGTGTCTGAAATGTGAGATGCAGGAAGTCTAGTATCACGCTGTTCTTTACAGTGACTTTTTGGAAGGGTGAAGAGATGGTGAAGCTTTTGGTAAGCAGACGCTTATGCTTTTGAAGAAACAGAACGGTGATATTCAGCCTTCCCTTGATGGGAGTGAGAAAACCAATAGAACACATCTTTAATTTGGCAAGAGAGAAGAAATGTTCTTCCCTCACAGCCTTAAGGAACAAAACTCTGAGGTTCCCTCCAGGTGTGCATGGCTGGATGCAGCAGTGTGCAGCCTGTGCCTGGTTCTGGTAGGCTATCCCACTCCTCCCTTCCTCAGTTTGCCTGCTCTTATTATAGGATGCAAACCATGTGTTCTAAGGGATTTTGTCTTCTGCAGGTTAGTGCTGTTCACTCTTAGGGTAAATAACCTGTTGTTCTGGGAGTAGGACAAGAGCCTCTGAATGGGAACATGGACTCTTCAGCTTTCTAAGGTTTGCAATGTGGATTTTATAGCTTGGCTTCTTGGAAGTAGAAAGAAGCCTGGAGGGACCCTGGAGTTAATTTAAGTGACTGAATTAAGAAGCCAGCTTGAATGCCTGAGGCAACTGAAGGAATCGGACCAGGCTTTTCTGTTCCTGATAAAGCTTCCAGTTTCTGCTCTGTGGGGCACCTTCTCCCTCACCTATGGCGGATAGGAACACGTAAGGTATGTGTTCCCTTACCTGGCGCTTGTTTTATTCAGAGCCTTCCACGTGTTCAGTCAGTGCTTTGTCACACCATTATCCTTGGACATCCATGCTCAGCCAGAATCATTAAGATTGGAAAAGACCTCTGAGATCATCTAATCCAACTGTCCACCCCAGTGAGCAGAAGCAATTGGGTTTAGGTGCAGTAAATAATAAAATAATAGCAACAAAATTAATAATAATAAAAAAACCCAAATTGTGCTGGAGTACTTTAGTAGCGTGATCAATAGTGAGACGCTTTAAAAGGTGGAAGTCAAGTCACCCTGGAGGACAAACATCCCACAATCTTCATCTATATTTTACCGAGTTTTCCTTTGAGATTTGCACAGAAGCGAGCTACAGTGAATGAGATATGCAGAGCAAACAGACACAGGTCATGTTTTATTCAGTTTAAGGAAAGGCAAAATTTGAATTACACGGACTCAAATTCTGAATCTGAACCTGGGAGCTGCAGGTTCTGAGGGTGGTGTGATTTAATAGTGTATTGACATTTACTGATATTGCAGTGCTTTCAGACCACAGGCAGCATTTTTAATTGCATTGCAAAACTAATTTAATTCAGATTGTACGAGTCATCTTCATCAGGAAATAGTCAAATCCCATAGTGGGGGGACCTTAATGTTTTGATCGTTATGGGTGGACGTAGATATTAAATATATATGTGGGAATGGGTCAGTGTTTGGACTAGATGACCTTGGAGGTCTTTTCCAATCTTAACAATTCTATCATTCTATGATATCTTAAGTTTTGTCACACCAGGGGAGAACAGGTGCCTCTCCATGTGGCAGCTCTGGCTGGGAGCACACCAGATGGATATACGTTTGCCTTCTCTTCAGGCCCACCAGGCTTTCTGTGTTTTCAGTGAGCCTCTGCCTCCCATTTCCTCTGGGAATTTGTATATACGCTTTGCATCAGTGTCATCCTTACCTTCTCATGGATTTGGGACCTCTCAGTTTGGACATAGGTTGGAGCAGCAGTTAGTAGTGGATGGGGCTGGGGAGAGGGCTGTAGGTTTATGCTGCTGGTGGGAGATGTTGGGTCTGTGCCATCCACAGCCCTTCATGCAGAAACTGTCTCTGACTGCTCGATATGTGGTTTCTTTTTCCAGCCTTTGCAAGCTTCCTTTTATGCCTGTAAAGCAAAACTTGGATCCTGATAAAGTAAGCTGGAGTTCAGGCATTTAGCACTGCCGGCTGCAGGGAAGAAACTATATTGTTATTTAAAAAGTAACAGGACAAAAAGAACGAAAGAAACGCATAAACTGTTCTACTAGTTAGGATTAAAACCCAGACAAAAAGCAAAAGTCTTTTGTCTGAACTACTTGCTTAAAGGACTCAGCGGGAAGGGGAAGAAAAAGGTGCTGGTAATATGATTCTGAAACATCAATCCTGACTTGTTAAAATATCACACTGCACTAAGCCTCATAAATCACACCATTTCCTAATTAAAAACTGATGGGCATAATTGTTTTTTTTTGCTGCAGTCGCGGCACCTGGCACAGATGGGCAGTGTGCCCCAGGCTGCTGCAGCCCCTGGCCATCAGCCACATCTCCCTGCCGCCTGGCCCTGCTTCCTTCTAGGAGGCAGCCTTGTCAGAGACAGGTTAAACACACAGCCAGTTTTTATTGCTGCCAAGGGCAAGTGGGATGACTGATGATTAAAAAAATGGCAAACAGAAAAGCGCATTTTCTGTGTGATAAACCATGATTTTGAATTGAAGTCCGGGCATAGCTGGACTGCTACAAGAATGCTGAAGAAACTGATGGGCTTTCTGGTTTTAAGGTATTTCACCTGTGCCACTTGCTTTAGTGAAGACCTGGATTTGATATCAGCTATAAAGTGTCTTTGTGGGTATATCTGACATACTTAGACTGAAATACTTAGAAGTGTGTTTTCTGTTTTAGTACAGCTCCAGTCCACAGATGGGGATAGACAATATGCAGTACTGTGGAACAGTGCTCACAACCTTTCCAGGTAGAGGTTAGGTGTGTCTGTCTGGAGCACTTGGAAAGCATTTCAAATAGTGACTGCTCTGTACAATTCAGCTGCTTTTTTTTTATCTTGTTCACAAAGTAATGAGCGTTGCTTTAGCTATCTTGCTGTGACTAGCAAGCCACCTGGGGGAGAATTAGCACTGACGTGAGCTAGTAGATGTCTAACAGAGACGTTTTTCAGTGCACAACAAAAGATAAAGGTGTAAGTGGACCAAGCACAATAAAAGCAGCTGGAGCCTTCTACGAGGTCTGCCTCCCTCAGGGACCTTTGCATCCCAGAGCTACATGTGCTGCCTGACAGTGCTTGGTCGAGACGCTCTTACTGCTGGATTTCTTTTCAATAAATAAGTCAGTGGGTGGATGTGCTCCTGTCTGGATGCCCAGCTGTGTCACCTGCTGTAGGGAACCTGCTTTAGCAGGGGGATTGGACTCTATGATCTCCAGATGCCCCTTCCAACTTCTGCAGTTCTGTCATTCTGTGAGGATGAGGTCAGGTTTGGCAACTGCTGATGCTGAGAAATGGGCTAGTGGCTTTCCTTACTGACCTGCAGCACAGTAAGCAAAAGGAGCAACTCTTCATTCCCCTGGATGCTTCTTTCTGAGCATTGGTGTGTTATTTTGGCGAGCCAGGCAAAGGCCATCCTCAGATGTTAAAGACACATTTAGTTGTTGTACTGAGGGACATGGTTTAGTGGGAAATACTGGTGATAGGTGGGTAGTTGGCCTGGATGGTCTTAAAGGTCTTTTCCAACCTTGGAGATTTATGATTCTGTGTGTTGGAGTTCTTTTTGGAGTACGCTATCCTCATGTAGTCTTGTTCTTTCTGCAGTATGGTGAGGACTGCCCAGTCTTTGGAAGTACTAATGGGGAGGTGATTCAGAGCAGGCATAGTTCTGCTCTCCTCCAGGCCAGACCAGCTAAGTCTTTTCTGCTTTGTGGCTCTTTTTTTTTTTTTTTTTTTTAAATTTATTTTTTCTTTTTTTACATCTTTAAAGAGGAATATCAAGACTCTTCTCAGCTCCCTCTTCCCTAACCTGCCTACACCCCCCAACTAATCCAGTCTTTCCTTAAAGGGCTGACTCCCTGGATCACCGGTCATGCGCTTTGCATGACTAGAGTCTCTTCCGTCTATCCACACCTGAAAACCACTGCTTACAGCTACATGTGGATATCCTGCTGAGAGCTTAGAGCTGAGAAACCCTGGCAATTTCTTGGTACTTTTCATCTCCTGCACTCCTAGGTGTCAGCTTGTGCTTGGCTGTTTGTTCGTTTTGCACTGTGAGCCTGCAGACCACTTGTATGGCACTGCTGACTCGTGGTGCATGGTAATGCTCTGTCTCTTTTCTGTTCACTTGCTGCTTACCATCGCCTTCTCATCCTGTATTTTTCCACTGTCCTTTTGAATTGCGTCCAGTTTGTTTCCAGCTTAACTTCAGAATTTATTTTTCTTGCTTTGCTTTTTTTCCTCATCTAAAAATATAAGTTACATAGCCTGAAAATATATAGTTATGCTTCATGTAAGGAAAGAATAACACCTTACACGTCACATTTACCTTTCAACAGAAACAGATAACTGCCTGTCTTCTTGGAGGTTGCACAATATTGCTGTTAACCATGTGGAATATTCCATCAAAACAGTGCCAATTTCCTTCTGCAGCCTCTCAGAATAGCTGCCTTACAATACTGGGTAATTAAGTTGCACTTCTACTGCCATTTTAACCAAGGGTATCGTAACCTTGCTTTAAACTGCTCATTCGCAAGGAAAGCTTATACCTATGTCCTGGCCCAGCAGGGTCCCAGGCAGGTGCTGTCCCGCAGGGCACAGGCCAGAAATAGTGTTCTGGTTGGGGTGGGGAAATGAGTGATGGGAAACTCAGCGCAGAGAAACAAATTTGGGCTGTGTATCATGCCAGAGGGAGAAGCATATCACACGTTGGTGTCTTCTTGGTGCAGTGTGTGGACTGCTCCAGGGGTGGTGACATCCCTGCTGGCATGGGGTGCTGCTGTGTATGGCTGACTAAGGAGCTGCTGGGGCGTTCTTAGAGAGGAACTGTGTTAACTGGGGCTTTGTCCCAGGGAAGGCACCAAAGCAGGTATCACAGAAGCAGAACTGTAGGGGTTGGAAGGGACCTTTGGAGATCAAGTCCAACCCCCCTGCTAAAGCAGGTTCCCTACAGTAGGTTGCAAAGGAAAGTCTCCAGGTTGATCTTGAATATCTCCAGAGGAGACTCTGCAACATCTCTGGGCAGCCTGTTTCAGTGCTCTGTCACCCTCACATCAAAGCAATTCTTCTTTGTGTTTCTTGTACTCGCTGATTGTTTTGAGGTTGTGCAAATGCTGCCTCACTCCTGCCTCAGTTTCTCAAGCACATGCATTTCCTGGTGGTGTGGAGAGACCTAAGTGCTACGAACATTAACGGTGCTACAGAAAGAGTTGGGATTCAAGGGATGTCTGTTCAGCAGAGTGTGGGGCCTGGCAGGAGGCACAGAAATGGTAGTTTTAATTATAAATGAATTTATAATGTAATTTGCACTTAATGTGTCTGGCACAATATTTTTCTATGGCAACTTCTAGGATGCTATGTTGAACAAACGGAGTGCAGATTTGGCAAAGTTAAGTTGCTCTAAACAATTGCATTTGTAATTCAGCAAACTCCTGACCTTTGCTCAGTGAATAAATTAGGACTGTAAAATGATCATATACACAAAGATGCTTTTTGCTTGACATTTAGGTACCATTAATGGCCATGATGAAAGAACAGAATTCTAACAAACACTGCTTACTTCAATAACTGGAACAGTAATGATTCAAATTTAATTGTGTATTTACAAGCTAATCATTCATGTGAAGCTTCCTAAATGAAAGCCACATCGCCAGGCACCAAATTAAAAGTAGGAGAGTCCCTTTTCTGTAAGGGACACTGCAAAGAAAAGAGGATTTTATAGCCAGGTTTCTGGGCTCCCCACTGAGCCACCAAATTCTGGACCAGATCGATGAGGTTCAGTTCTGTCTGCAGCTGCTCACGATGGCTGGTTTTGGGCTGGGAGTGCTCTCAGCTGCATCACTGGAAAAATGGCAGAGCTTGGGATCATGCATCATGTCTGAGGTTGCTCAGTTGAGGTCAGGGACTCTTTCAGATTGTTTTACTACCTATCGACCCACAGAGAAGTACTCTGTGTTTGCTGATTGAATTTTATTTTATTTTATTTATTTAGATGGACGAAAGGTGGAAAAGGTGCTTTACAGTCTGAACCCATCTCTTCAACGCTTCCTCTCGCAAAAAGCTAATCTGTCACACAGGGTAGGATTTCAGGGAAAGATGTTTTATCCAGATCATCCCTCTAGAGCTGGTATAACTCCAGCAGGATATGCTGATTTTTCTTGTTGAATCTGCTTAGTTTCAATCAGGAATGAAGTGTGTCTCGTGCTGCTGGAAAAAGCCGATACTGTTAATTATAAGAAGGAAATGAACAAAACAGGGAGGAAGCAAGCTCAACTGTTCATCGTAGCAGATAAAAGGGTGAAGTAGATGGAGAGAGAAGTGCTTGTATCCACTTGTGTCAGTAAATAAACTTCACTGCCTGTAAAAATTCACAAGCTGATGATATTTAATTGGTTTTGATAGGTAAGTTGGAAGTCCAAGGGAGGATGAGCTTGCTCCTGTGGATGTGGAGCTGAGACTTGTGTATGCTGTTACTTGTCCAGCTACCCTGTGACAGGGAATCCTTCCTCAGTTCCCCCTCATAGATGATGAGAACACTGTGGCTAATATCAATGTCTTAGCCAAAATGCAGTTGAGTTCCTCCAAAGAGGTTGAGGCTGTCTTTGTAGATGGTGCCTCTGTATGCAGACTCTGGTCCTATTGGGGATCACTTCCATCATTTAGTGCTGGCTGTTAGATTGGATTTTGCTGGATGAGTCTTGTTCTGGACTTTGCTTTTCACTGACCTAAGTTAGGTCTGTGCCCAGACTCCCCTGGGGCTTACATGACGGGAAGTCATTCAGGAGTCATGACCGGGTCCCAGTGGCTTGGAAGGAAATGAATTCAGCTCCTGCCAATCTAAACATCAGCTTGAGTTTAAAGGCTTGTTGCAGACAGCGTGGTGAAGTGAGGAGTTTTTGTGGAAAATGGTGATGCTTTGTGGAACAGAGGACTAAGGATATACATAAGTTTGTGAGGGGTTTTGGTGGGAGGTGTGTCTGCACCTGAACATTGCGGTGTAGGGGTGGTATATGGGGAGCTCAGCCACTGTCATAGAAGCCCAATCCTGGCACACAGAGTGTACAGCAGAGAGCTGCAGAAATGGATGGTTAAGTTATTTACTGTTAGAAGTAAACAAAATGTCACTTAGGAAAGATTTCTTATGAGGGCAATGACAAAGTTTTTTTTTCTGCAAACTTGGAGCCTTGTAACCGTCAGATAGCCAATGCCTCCAGACTGGTTTTATTTGAGAACTTCCCCCATTCCTGAACTGTAAAGCTCTTTGGCTGCTGCTCTGGCTGCATGTGGCTGTCATCTTTCAATTGCTCAGTCAATATGCAGCAAAAGCATGGCTTCCCTGTGCTGGCTGCTAACAAGCACGGGGGCTGATCTTGCAAGGTCTCCTCACTGAATTGTGCTTACAACACAACAGTCAACCACCTGGGTGCATTAGCTATAAATTGTCCCTGTGTCTTTTTGAGTGACACTCTGTAGAATGTCACACGGATATGAAAGTACGTGTGGCGAAGTGGTGCCCTTGTATCTGCAATGTGAAAGAACGGCTCTCAGGTGAGAGGATGCTAGCTGGATAAATGAACTCTAAAGCTCGTCCTTCATGAAAAGGTCTGGCTGGGTTCAATAGGGATGAAAGTAATGGTGAAACTAACATAGCATTCTGCAATGATTTTATGTTTTGTATGCATTTGCTACATCATTCTAAAGAAGAAATGGTTCTCAATAAAATTTGAAGACTGTAAGGATTAGATGTGCTGCATAACATCCTTGGGATGTAGGCTGCTGGAAGCTCTCCTGCAGGATCCTGGGGGCATGGAGCAGAGCTGGACACCTCCCCAGTCTGCAAAGATGAGCTGTACAGCAGCTCTGGGTGTGAGGAGCAGGTTTGATCTGAGTTGATGAAAAATTATCCGAGAGGCTTTGGCTTCCTAATCCCTTCAAATACTTCAGTTTATTTGTTGTGAACCATAGTGACTCTCCTAATGCACAAAGCTGAACATCTGAAAGGGCTCCAGAGTGTGATATCTGTTGGGGTTTAGGTTCCCTTAGGGGAGGGAGGGATTCTGTTGTCTCACTGTGCCTGTCATGTTCTTGGCACACATTGGGTGGAGGCTGGCACAAAAGTGCAGATGGCAAGTTTCTGTCCATAGTATGACTTGGTTTTAGTCAACTTTTCAACGTACATATACCAGGATTTGACTTCTTGAAACTTGTTTTCTTCACTTATCCAACTAAATATCTGGAAAATCCAGCATGTGCCAGGTTCTATCAGAACCACCTACACAGAAATTGCTTAGTTTTCCTAATATAGTGTGAACTAGATTGAAACATCTGAACACTTCAAAGCTAATAGTTCAGCTTTTTTAAAACAAAGATTCCTGCTCTAATTTTAGCAAGTGGAGCCCACAGTAGGCACCATCACTTCCTTGCAGCCTCTGGGTCACACTGCCCAATTTGTACCAAGGTGGCCTTCCAGAAGCATCCGAATATTTGAAAATCCCCACAAATGTTCTATCTCATAGCACACTTGTTTTTCATTAAATATTCTTTCCTAAGGTAGCACTGATGAGAGGAAAAGGGATTCTCCGGTGTTGCTTGTAATTAAATACAGTGACATGTACAGCTCTTGCAAAGTGCAATCCCAGTCCTTTAATCTAGTCTGGCCTTAAACCTGTTTTAGCGGAAATGAGTGAAAGACAAAACAAACAGTGACTAATTAAGTCTCTAACACAACTACGTTGGTGTGCTGCATCCGAAACTCTTGTGGCCCCAGATCTCGGCAGGGACTGCTGATGTGCTCCCAGCTGTCCTTGTGCATGTCTTTGTTGTCCTCCCAGCTGTGCCCATCTACTTGCACGTGTGATTATCCAGAAGCGTAATGTGGTCACAGTGAGCTGGTTTAGAGGGAAAATAAACACATGTCAGAACACTCTAATTATTTTTTTTTAAGCTAATACTACTTCATCACTTGACTAAACCACTTCAGGGACTGCTGACAGGAGCTCTCATGCCAATGGATTGGAGGCAACTGTCATCTTCAGAGGTTGATGTTCATGGAGGTGGCTATGGCTGGACCAAGAGGCAGAGAGGCTGGGGACCTCTCCCCAGTCTGGCCATGCCACTGGGATCTGTTGGCAGCATGGACAGAAGCAGCTTTGCTTCTTGATGCCTGCTGCCGTGGGTACGGATTGCTGCTGGTGTCTGCCAGCTCTGATGTAATGAGGCTGTGCTCTGAGGCAGGATTTGACCTTCCTACCACCTGCTCTGCTCACTGAGGGAGCGGCAGAAGTAATCTGATGAGCAGCTGGGACTGGTAATCTGCTGTCAGTGCTATTAGAGCCAGAAGAGGACAATTCTAAATCTCTTTAAAAGCTGGTTGTAGAAAACCTGAGTGTTTATCCCTTTTTATGTATTTGTCAATATCTAAGCCTACCTTCCTCACCTCACCAGCTCTCCCAGGTCTTTACTTGAGCCAAATGTCTCTTTTTGTTTACAGAAAATGCCTTTGTCCTACCCGGGTTTGGAAGAAGGCATGAGAGCATTGTTGTGTGCATGCTGCTCCCTGAGACAAGCAGTTTCCCAGCCAAAGAAACTATCCAGCTCTTTCTGCTGTGACTGCCAGGCTTCATTCTGCTTTAGACATTCAGAGATGCACAGACCCGAACATCTCCCTTAATGAGACCCTTCTATATGTACCTATTGTGAGTGTGCTTTCTGTTACTCATGTGTGTCTCAAGGAGAATCCAGATGCTGCTCTGCATTTGTTTTTGGATGAATCAGTCTTTTCCTCTGTTTGAATAAATATAAATGTGCCCTATGCACATTTGCTTTGGGAAGCTGCTGCAGGGTTATCTGAGCAGAGCAGCCACGCCATTACTGCTTTATCTAGGAGTGAGATTTAAAAACAGGATTTGGGTAATAAATACAGGCTTTGTGCTAGTTATTAAAGCAAACAGAGTAGCAAAGATAAGCCCGCTGCATTTATTCATGGATAAGAAGGTAATACAGAGGAACCCAGCAGTACTTTGTCAGAGGCATTCTGCTCCTTTTGAGGGTAATGCTTAATTGTGATTGCCTCGATGGACTCAGGCCCCATTTGTGAGGTGTTTCAGAGAAATGGAAGAAGGTTTGTGGCATCTTTGAGCTGCAGTCAGGAGCTCAGACTCAAGCTGCTACTACATAATGATTGGATGTTCTTTCTCCACTGGTATAGACTCATAGAATCATAAGGTTGGGAAGGACCTACAAGATCATCTAGTCCTGGTATTTGGTTATATGTTTGCTTTTAGCCATGGCAAAATGGCTAATTCAGATTAGTTTGGAGATCAGCAGTCTACAATTGCCCCCACATTTCCCAGAGGCTTGGAGTGCGCACACTGCCCATCTCTAGGTTTGGAGGGATCAGTGGCAAGTCCATGCCCATAATGTTTGGTTTAAGGTGAGAAATGAAAGGTCAAACTAACAAAAAAGCGGTGCAAGATAGAACTGATGTGATGGGAGTTAGAAGCTTCACAGGGTAATCTACATGTGCCTGAAACATCATAGAATCCTTAGAGTTGGAAGGCACCCCTGGGGGCCGTCTAGTCCAACTCCCTGCAATGAACAGAGACACCACAGCTAGATCAGCCCTGGGCCTGATCCAGCCTTGCACTGAAAGCCTCCAGGGACAAAGCATCCACCACATCTCTGGGCAACCTGTTCCAGTGCCTCACCACCCTCACTGTAAAAGACTTTTTCCTTATATCTAAACTAAGTCTACTCTCTCTTTAAGCTTGGAGCCATTTCCCCTCCCCTTTAGATATGGAAAGGCTGCTATCAAGTCACCTCGGAGCCTTCTCTTCTCCAGGTTGAACAGCCCCAGCTCTCTCAGCCTGTTCTCATAGGAGAGGCGTTCCATCCCTTGGATCACTTTGTGGCCCTTCTCTGGATGCTCTCCAACAGGCCCATGTCTCTCCTGTGCTGGGGACTCCACATCTGGATGCAGTACTCCAGGTGAGGTCTCACCAGAGCAGAGTAGAGGGGCAGGATCACCTCTGTTTGAAATTCCAAGATTTCTACGAATCAACTGGTGGGTGCTAGGAAAAATCTGAAAAGTATAAAGTGTTACAGATCATTTGTATGGCGATTCCTGTGATCTCCTTTGTGGCAGCACCTTGGGGCTCTGTCATAAGCATCATTGTGTGAGATTCTGTATAAGCAAAGAATAGAAAGAAGGCCGTGCAGTGAAAGTATCAACATAAAGATGAGCTTATTCTGCAGAGATAAGGAGAATGTGAGACACATGGTTGGTAGTCTTTTGTATTTCATGCAGATGCTGAAATAAGCAGTGCTTCATTGCTGGCATAGAAACAGTGAGCTGTCAGTCATTATTGGATTTAGTGCTTCTTTCAAGTGTTCATTTTAACACTCACATGCATATGTATATTTTTTCTGAAGTGGGCTGTTAAACTGATATTCTTAAGGTCAACAATTTGAGTTTAATAAGAGCACTGTAAAAGAAAGGCGCTTAACTGAAACAGTCTTTATTTTCTTGCTATGTTTTATGTCCCATGTCCCAGTAACTCAAGTCTGCTCAGTTTCATCTTATTAAAAAACTGGGGGGGGGGGGGAA
>JACDJE010000175.1:1370481-1420240 GCA_016647715.1 Pavo muticus
GGTACTTCCAGTGGAGGGAAGATCAGTAAAGTAGGATAGCTATAACAGCATCGGTGAGATGGTTTTGGCAAAAGACAGTCTCAGCACTGTGTGCTTTTGAAAGCAGCTGCCCCGATCTCTGTAAGTACACAAAATGCTTGAGGGATATTCAGCCTTTGGCTTTGATGGAAACAGCTGGGAAGATGTGTAGGAAAACAACCAGGATGTCTGGGATGGGTGCTCCCTAAATGCCTCCTCCAAAGGGCAGGCATGAGGGGAAGGAAGCCTCTCCTCTGCTGCCATCACCACCTGCTGCTTTGTATACTTCAGAGTCCTACCTAGAGGTGTCCCCACAGACCTGTCAAAGGTTGTTTTTTTGTCTCTCTTATGGCAATCTCAGTGCCTTTACTATGCTTTTTTAATAAGCTAAACTTTGGCTGGAGGGAGAGAGATGGCTGAAAGTAGAGGATGGCCCCCTTGAACACAACATGGTCAGGGGAGAAAAAGGACAGACATGGCCACAGATTGCAGGGGAGCACAACAGAGTACTGCCTCTGTTGTTGCCTCATGTCCTTCTAGAGGGATGTGAGCCAAAAAGCTTTGCTTTGGGTTCTCATGAACTCTGAAGGTGTGAAGAGTTTGATGTACTTTGGTACCTATAATGAAGGAGTCTGAATAATTAATGCAAGTTCTTCTGTTGCCTTCATCTAATCATCTTGTTTCTGCCAGCTGATGCTGAAGATCAGATGTAAATAACATGAAACACTAGCTGGATTTATTTATTTAGATAGATCAGTTCTGATGGAAGTCAGTGCATTACATTGACCTGTTGCTGGTTATCACTTGCCTTTCCTGCATTTCAATGTGCTGCTGGTTAGGGCTGTTTAATTGATTTCCAGTTGCTACTCATTGTTTATGTATCATTCATTTATGCCTATTAAAAATATTTTTCACAGCTGAAGGACAGGCAGGCTGGGGAACTGGGCTGGTATGAAAAGAGAGAATGATGGAGAAAATGATGGGAGAAAACACAGATGCCAAGCATGTAAGTCCTTTTCTGCAGTGAAGATGGAAAGCTGTTTTTTCACTCTTTTTTTTTTTTTTAGTGCTGCTCATCAAGTTGAAATGAAGGACTGGAAGCAGAGAAAAGAACAACTGAAATGAAGAAATGCTTTCACGTAATTGCAATTTGACCTTGTGCCAGTGGAGCTCACTCATGAATTAGTGGATTGTCTGAAACGATTTCTCTGAATCACTGGAATCATACCTAAAATGGCAGCTTGACTCTTTTCTTTGTACTTTGCCTGTTGTCAGCTTTCCTTGGTCTCTGTGGCTAAGCCTTAGTGCTGTGTCTGTATGTGCATGACAGGCCTGCTGCCATCACTAAGGTGTGCAGGGTTGGTTGGGATGGATTCAGACCTTCTGTTACCAAAAAGCACTGCAGAAATAGGGTGAGGCATGCTCCTGTGGCTGATGCCACAGTGGGGTTTGTGTGAAGAGTGGCTGGGGCTCTCTAGTTTGTGGAGAAGCTAGTTGGGAGCAAGGTGTAGAAATACCAATTGGAGGCACAGAAGGTCATTTCGGTGTTCTTTGCTCATTCTCCTAATCCAAAAGCAGGGGAAAT
The DNA here is from genome assembly GCA_016647715.1 of Pavo muticus. Classification (NCBI taxonomy): domain Eukaryota; kingdom Metazoa; phylum Chordata; class Aves; order Galliformes; family Phasianidae; genus Pavo; species Pavo muticus. Next base: position 1,372,085 of record JACDJE010000175.1, read on the forward strand.
TCAGTGAAAATGGGAGATAATAAATAAAACAGGAGTGGAGGAAGGTGTTTGTTAGCTCTGTTTACTGTCTGTCTGTGAGACTTCACTGAGGCTGGGATCTTAGTGCAGTCTAAAATAACAGATAACCACACAGGTGTTGAAAGCCCTGGTTTCAGGGTAGACAAAGGTAATACAAAGTGATATATCTTATTTCATAGCAAATGTCAGCAAGGACAGATGCTTCCCTCTGCGCACGCTGTCTGACAGGCACTGGTCTGAGTTTGTCTTGAGGAATCACACGTAGATTCAAGAGCCTTTTAAACCCATAGGAGGCAGGCAGGGCAGTCGTTTGGAGACTTATTTTGTGAGCTGGATGGACGAAAGATTTCTGTGGTGCCGGATTCCTCTCTTCTGGCTTAGTGGAGAGGATGTGCAGGGGGATGTCCCTTCCCTGGGATGCTCAGGATGCATGGGACACAATGTCTGAAGCTGGCTGAGAGCATTTCTGAGCAGAATGTCCTCCTTTGCTAATTCAGCATCTGCATGTGGAGGAATGGAAGCCACCAAGGGCCCTGAGTTGGAGTTCGGCTGTGGCAGACTCAACTGTGGGAAGGAAGCCTTGCTGCAGCCTGTCCCTCCACCAGCCCATCTCACAGCAGACACCCCCTGAGGGCATCTGTAACAGACGGACAGTGGCTAGGCAGCAGCCTTGTTGGAATTCAGTTAAAAATCAGTACCATTTTGTAGAAAATCAGGCTTTCTTAGTTCTGGAACGGTTTTCTTTTTCTTGTCCTCAACTTGTGTTTCACATATTTCTGTTGAAAAAGAGAAGATGATAAAACAAAATTCATTTTTTTCTTAAGGAAAAATATTTCCTTTCTGAAGTAAAGAGGAAAGCGAATGTTTCCACTAACTACATTGAATGATGTGGTTCAGTCACTTCCCGAAAACTTTCAACGTTTTCTCAGTCTGTCACAGTTTTTGTTTAGTTGAGCCAGGGAAGAGGAATTTTAGTTCTGTCTCCTGATGAATCTGCCAGTGTGGTTCCCACTATTTTCTCTGCTTGATAGAAGCAATTGGCGTGTTGCTTTTCTACCCTAGGAAGCCTCAACTGCCACAAAAGGCCACAGTCTGATGGGATGTCAAACTGCATAGCACTTGTTAAGCTCCCATGGCTGGCAGCATCTGTGCACTTGCAATGACAACTCTAAATCCATCCAGGATACAAAAGTACTCTAAAATTGTAGCCTTTGTGTGTGTATGTGCCATATGTTTTATTTATAAAGCTTTTAGAGATAGCAGTTTGTTCTCTAATTTATTTTGGGTTGGTGAGGAGGAGGAAATCTCATTGGCAAGATAGGGAATTTGCAATCTGAATGTAAAAGGAATATGAAAAAAAGAGGAATAATAATAATAAAAAAAAGTCCAGAGTTCTGGGACATGTTTGCATGAATAATAATGCTTCCAAAATGATAATGGATTGTGTGTCATCCATTTGCGGAACTGTAGAAGCTGCTATGATAAATAAAACGATACGTCAAATTTTAAACAGCATGGGGCCTGCATGTGTCACTCATCAGGTACAAGTAAATAAGAATAATTGGCTGCCTGCTAAGTGAAAAGCTGCACTATTATGGTGCCATTCTCAGCTTTCAATTGCATAAGGGACAGTTGCTCTGGATGTCCGTTTCAGGGCTGGCCCATGTTTGATAGCGGGTTGTGAAACTGAAGGTGGGTGGATGTTTGCCAAACCCTGTGAGGAGTCAAAGCTCTGCTCTTCTGGTTCAGTGTTCAAAACTTCCATTATGTTTTTGTAGGGGCTTGATCATGACTGGCACTGCTGGTTACTTTTCCCCACTGGGTGCGTGAAGTCCTTGCAGCAGCACACCTGCAATTGCTTCTGAGCCTCAAAACCACTTCACAGCGGAAGTGCGTGTTGAATCTCTCCAGCCTGCCTATAGCTCTTGGAGGATGTCTGAGCTCAGCAGAGGAAGAAGCTCTCACAGGCGCAACTGCTGGGAATGCAGCAGAACTTCTTGTTATTCAGCTCTGGCCTGTTTCTATTTGCTGCTTTTTGTTTCCAGTTATTTCCATGTGTTGGCACTAAAATAAGAACTTTTAATTGTCATCTACTCATTAGCTCATTATGAGCACCACCTTAGAAGTGATAATGGACAGGTGCATACTAACTGTTCCAGGTTGCACTGTCTGCAAATGCTTTACTGGAGACAACAAAAACTTCCTGGAAATTATTTGCAAATGGCTTCTGGGATCCTAGTTGCTCTATATAGAGCTGAAGGAGGTAATTTTTCCCCCACCCCTCTGACCACATGTTTGCTGCTTCTAAGTTTTCCTGTGCAGACTTTCAGCACCTCCTGTCCCAAGTCTGTCTTTAAGCCAGATCTGCGTAATACAAAGGCTTCCCACTAGACAAAGATCAGATGAAAAATAATGATAAGACCACAATTCTACTTTTGTCATTTCAAGACTTTGAAGTAAACTTTTCTGCTTCAGGAGCATTTGTCTCCTTGCTTTCATCTAATGACAACTTCTATTTGCTGTCAGCTATGTAGTAAACCACCACTCAAGGTGGATATTGACAGAGGGTATTCGCATTCATATGTTACCAGTGAGAGTGTTAAAATATGAAGAAATCCAATACACTCGCTTTTCATGACTGTGCTATTCTGCAAAGCATAGAAACAGACATAAGATGGTAATTTAATGCTGAGTTCTGTGCTCAGAAGCCACAGAAGCCAGGCTGACTGTGGACAGGACAGTCAATTAGTGTTATTCTCCTCTCTTGCATGTCCTTTCTAGGCTGCGAGTTCCCTGGAGCACCAGTTTCTTGTGTCCAGCAGTGTATGCTTACAGTGCTTTTAGACCCTATCGGGACACAAACCCACAACAGCTGCATGTAAGTGAACTGCTGCCAGAGGTTAGGCTGATGGTATCAATGATAGTAACTTTAGTTGTATGAGCCTTCATCCCAACAAGGCTTCCTATCATTTAAATATATTATTGACAGGAAAGCTATTTAGTTCAGTACCCTGCCTGGGTGTTATGAAGAAGGATAGGAAAATGGTTGGGAGCACTGAGCCAGTGGAGATCCTCTGGTCTTTTTGCCAATGTACCTGGAAACATGCTGCTGGTGCCCAAAAGCTGGCAGCAGTGTNGATGGTAATTTAATGCTGAGTTCTGTGCTCAGAAGCCACAGAAGCCAGGCTGACTGTGGACAGGACAGTCAATTAGTGTTATTCTCCTCTCTTGCATGTCCTTTCTAGGCTGCGAGTTCCCTGGAGCACCAGTTTCTTGTGTCCAGCAGTGTATGCTTACAGTGCTTTTAGACCCTATCGGGACACAAACCCACAACAGCTGCATGTAAGTGAACTGCTGCCAGAGGTTAGGCTGATGGTATCAATGATAGTAACTTTAGTTGTATGAGCCTTCATCCCAACAAGGCTTCCTATCATTTAAATATATTATTGACAGGAAAGCTATTTAGTTCAGTACCCTGCCTGGGTGTTATGAAGAAGGATAGGAAAATGGTTGGGAGCACTGAGCCAGTGGAGATCCTCTGGTCTTTTTGCCAATGTACCTGGAAACATGCTGCTGGTGCCCAAAAGCTGGCAGCAGTGTTGAGCTTTACTGAACTGCGAGAAGCATCCTGATCGCATAATAGGAGGTCTCTCTTGGATCTGTTTCCACAGCTGATTCTGGAGTTATGGTTGGCCGACCAGGAATGCCAGCAGTTTTGCTAGCAATGCTTATCAGCCCAAGATCTGGCTTTAAGAGTACAAATACAAACATCTTCAATGTAGACAAAGCCATTAGCTTTAAAGGTCAACACTGAAGCCGTCTGTATACACTGTACATAGGCTATCTGTGTTAGAAAGTCCTTGTAAAATTAGAGGGTGAAAAAACATGACCATTGGCACAGGAGCAAATGGATTTGCTGGACTGCATTCAGCAAAACAAAGCTGAGAATTGTCTGAACCCAGCCATTGTGTGCTGTTGGGCTGCTCTTTATCTGCAAGCTCTGTGTGTCCTTCCTTCTCATGTGCAGGACACATGATGACTTGCCTTGAGCCCTCTTGGGCTCTGGTCAGCTCAGAGTCCATGTTGTTTGTGTGCAGCAGTTCAGGCAAGTGTTGATGGCTGTGGGCTGACTTGACTGTGGCAATTGCTCTTACTTTAGAGGAGGCTCCTTTTGGTCTTGCTCGGAGTCACTAGGGGTTGCCAAATGTGGACACGTCTGTGAGCTGGGGAGAGCTCAAAGTGACCAGGGTCTCCTGGGTCAACTTACGGGAAAATGGGGATGAGCTCGTTGGGCTGATCCCGGCTGCCCACTGCACTGGGTGAGGCAGCATCGTCTTTCTGTGCATGGCCATAACATGAGTTGTTCCATACAAGAATTTGGTTTGGCTTTCTACAGAAACAAAACTTAGTCTTGCAGTCNGGGGGGGAAGGCAGCATGAAAGAGATCTCCTGTGCTTGGGAAACGGAGGTAAAGGTTGTTTTGGAAAGTAAACCTGTGAAATTCTGTCTTGGATTGAAATTTCCTCTTATGGCCAAAACAAGTTCAGAGCATTGTCTAAACTTATTACAGACTGTCTTATCTCTGGTCTCAACTCTTATTAAGGTACTTCCAGTGGAGGGAAGATCAGTAAAGTAGGATAGCTATAACAGCATCGGTGAGATGGTTTTGGCAAAAGACAGTCTCAGCACTGTGTGCTTTTGAAAGCAGCTGCCCCGATCTCTGTAAGTACACAAAATGCTTGAGGGATATTCAGCCTTTGGCTTTGATGGAAACAGCTGGGAAGATGTGTAGGAAAACAACCAGGATGTCTGGGATGGGTGCTCCCTAAATGCCTCCTCCAAAGGGCAGGCATGAGGGGAAGGAAGCCTCTCCTCTGCTGCCATCACCACCTGCTGCTTTGTATACTTCAGAGTCCTACCTAGAGGTGTCCCCACAGACCTGTCAAAGGTTGTTTTTTTGTCTCTCTTATGGCAATCTCAGTGCCTTTACTATGCTTTTTTAATAAGCTAAACTTTGGCTGGAGGGAGAGAGATGGCTGAAAGTAGAGGATGGCCCCCTTGAACACAACATGGTCAGGGGAGAAAAAGGACAGACATGGCCACAGATTGCAGGGGAGCACAACAGAGTACTGCCTCTGTTGTTGCCTCATGTCCTTCTAGAGGGATGTGAGCCAAAAAGCTTTGCTTTGGGTTCTCATGAACTCTGAAGGTGTGAAGAGTTTGATGTACTTTGGTACCTATAATGAAGGAGTCTGAATAATTAATGCAAGTTCTTCTGTTGCCTTCATCTAATCATCTTGTTTCTGCCAGCTGATGCTGAAGATCAGATGTAAATAACATGAAACACTAGCTGGATTTATTTATTTAGATAGATCAGTTCTGATGGAAGTCAGTGCATTACATTGACCTGTTGCTGGTTATCACTTGCCTTTCCTGCATTTCAATGTGCTGCTGGTTAGGGCTGTTTAATTGATTTCCAGTTGCTACTCATTGTTTATGTATCATTCATTTATGCCTATTAAAAATATTTATCACAGCTGAAGGACAGGCAGGCTGGGGAACTGGGCTGGTATGAAAAGAGAGAATGATGGAGAAAATGATGGGAGAAAACACAGATGCCAAGCATGTAAGTCCTTTTCTGCAGTGAAGATGGAAAGCTGTTTTTTCACTCTTTTTTTTTTTTTTAGTGCTGCTCATCAAGTTGAAATGAAGGACTGGAAGCAGAGAAAAGAACAACTGAAATGAAGAAATGCTTTCACGTAATTGCAATTTGACCTTGTGCCAGTGGAGCTCACTCATGAATTAGTGGATTGTCTGAAACGATTTCTCTGAATCACTGGAATCATACCTAAAATGGCAGCTTGACTCTTTTCTTTGTACTTTGCCTGTTGTCAGCTTTCCTTGGTCTCTGTGGCTAAGCCTTAGTGCTGTGNCTCGCACTCTCTGATGGTTCTTAATCTCTCTACCTCCTCCCTAAGCTCCACCACCAGGCTGAGCAGCTCGTCCACCTGCTCGCACCTCGCACAAGTGGCATCCTTCCCATTCTCCCCTGGCAGCAGCAGGCTCAGGCACTCCCTACAGCCAGAGACCTGAACCGCTACGTTTCTTGGCAGGCCCTCTGTCTGGGTCGCCACAGTCCTCTTGGGGCAAGCCCGCTGCCTGGTAGAGACCATAAGAGCACAATGGGAGCTCAGCCTTACAGGATATGCAAGAGGGATATTCAGTGAGCTCAAGTTAGAATGCCAGGTAGCATCTTTTAACACCAGCTTCGTGCTTTTGTGCTGTTCTCTGCAAACAGTACTCCTGAGCTAAACTCAGCGTGGTTTGGGCAGGTGGAACCCAACTACGGTCTAACAGCTGTGGGTATGAAGTTTATCTATCAATATTTTTGTGTGGAAGTGAAAACTGGTGGAGTGAATTTGTGCCAGCCTCATGGGTTTTTCTGCCTCACGTTTATTGTGTTTGGTCATGAGACTTCATATTAGGAGCCCTAAAAGCCAGTTTTACTACATTGGTAGAGCACGGGCTTCACTCTAATTATGAAGGAAGATTTAAGTACTTTAACCACGTTGATACTTTCAAAATGCTACGTCCTGTTACTCTTTGATTTTGATAAACCTGGTCAGTCATTGGAAAACTGAATTGTTTATGAAAAAAGCATATCTGAACTTGAAAAAAGGCCCTTTTTTTTGCTTCAAGAAAGGCTGGAGGGGGGGAGGAAAGTCATAAAATATTAACAAACTCTGCTTTTAATGCTCATACAATTGCCCCTGCACAGCTCTGTACACTGCATTTTGAAAGCCTTGTGGTGCACTGGGAATTGCCATGCACTTTGTGAGAGGAGAAGCCAAATGGGCCTGCTTTTCCTCTTGACATTGCCAATGATCTTCAGAAATGGATGCCATGGAATACGTATTTGGGGCCTCCTCACTGCAGACTAAATAAACAGAGTTTGGAGCTTTATCGGGGGACATGAACTAATGACTAAGGAGACCATGGCCAGAAAGACCAGTGGGGTCTTCCAACATAGGCAGAGTCCTTCGTGCTGGGGTTGCTGGTCTAATGTGTATGTCTGCACCTATGTGGCAAATGCTGAATTTCCCTTTGGTTATCTGTGGGCAAACTGTCCTGGGTGCAAATCCACCCTTAAAGGCAGAGTTGTACTAAGGTAAAATTTGGCCAGAAATCATTCAAAGATAAGTGTTTTTGTTAAATGTTTGTTCTAATTAGCATAATAATGTCTTTGTGACAAGGCATTGGCTGGATTTATGAATAAATGAAAGCTGTTGCATTAAGCAAAGAGGAAAATAAGAGAGAAGCGAAGAGACAAAACACTCATCATACCTTTCAGCTGTCAGAAATGTTTTCTTCTGGTTTGGGTGAAGGGAAGTATGAAGCAGTGTTTATTCATGAGGCTCTGCCCAGCCCGGTGTGATTTTTTACTTGCATATCCTGCAGCAGGAACATCAGGGAACATGGCACATATTTTATTTGATGGAGATCAAACCAAGTCATATTTGAAACACTGTATGAAGATGAAGGTGTTCAAAATTAAAGAGCTGGATTAGGTATGGGTCTTCATGTCACTTTATTTCTCTGAATGTTTTCATGTCAGCAGAAAAAACAAGAACAAGGCTTTCTGACCTTGAAAAGAAATGCCTGAGGGAAAGACTCCTCATGCAATTTTTAATACTTTTCCTAGTGACTTTTTTTTAACTGCTGTAGCACGATACAGGTTTGAACTAATGAATGTCATGCTCATATGGGGCAGTTCCAAAAAAGAAAGACCTTGAGTGACTTAACACTATTATTGCACTGTATGATGATGTTATCAGCATTACCTACATTTCTGACTTTCAAGTGTCTTGGTATCTTATAGTTAGCTTGTCTGCTAAATGACAGACACACTCTAGACTTAGTTTCAAAGCAATCATATAAAACTTTATTTTTAAAAATATGTAAAAGAGGTAATAACATGCAGATTATTTTTTAACTTTCATTAGCCCCATCTGCTTCATTTGAAGTGGTATTTGCTAAAGGCTGCTTTTAGCTTGACTCTTCCTCCCATATACTGGGGAAAGAGGGCATCACTTCCATATCCCTTCAAAGATCGTTTTGCTTGCAGGTCTTTGAAAGACATGAATGGGATTGTGGCTGTGGTAAAACCTTGGCTGCATTTTAGCAAGACACCTCAATTATACTGCTGCTTCTCTCTTGTTGGGACTGAAGTACTTAAATCCAGTGTCCTTAGATCAGAAGAATGGGTTAAATCATTTTACAAAGGCACATCTCCCTGTGCTAAAAAATTTAAGAAACTGTAGTAATGGGTTTTGGCACTCGGAGCAGCTACTACAACACAATAATCTTGGTTAATCTCTGCTCCCTCCAAAATAGTGTCTCCATTCAGAGTGCCCGAGTAGGAACGGTTCCTGACTAGTCCTCTGGAGCTTCCTGGCCAGTCCATCCAGGGCAGCACTGTCTCTGACACAGCTTCTCAAGATGCAATTAGCATTTGGCAGGTGGAGATGACCGAGCTTCAGCACTGCTTCCTGGCACTGCAAGTTTTCCAGCATGACCGTAGTAGAACAAATCGAGGGCCAAAAGTGCCACTCACATTGCTATAACTTCTCTGCCATCAAGGCAGTTGTTAGGGACAGAGTTTGGGTCCCCATTGCAGTCAGTGATAAAATTTCCCCTAAATGCAGTGAAGGCAGTTTTCATTCTTCCTGGTTTGGGCAGTAGCTGGAGGATGTTAGATGTCATCCAAATTCAGCAGGTTCACTCTGTGTGGTAGTGGGTTGGGACTAGGGAGATTTAGTCCTGATTCTGCTACTGGGCACTGAAATTAAGCTACAGTACTTATTTCTGTATCAGTTTTTCTACTAAAAATATTTCTCAGTGTTGAGATTCAGCCATAATTACTAATTATACTATTTCCCCTACTCGTGCTAAGTTTTTCTTTGCTTCATTGCTTCATTTCTTTCATGACGGTTCCATTAGCTGTGTCTCTTTTCAGTCTTTCATATTTCTTTGGCTGTTCTTGTCTTGAAGGTGTGCAGAAATTCTCTTTACTACAATTAATTTCTCATCTCCATATCCATTTCTCTGCCGCTTCTCTGGTTAGCAAAGCTTTTCATGATTTTTAGTCACAACTTCAAAAGCTGGAGGAATACATGTCTTGGCTGAGAGGTGCTGGGGAAAATGAAGGGTTTTGTAGGAATGAGTCTCTCAATGCAGCACTCTCAGGTCAAAAGTCACTCTGGTTCACCAATGTAGAAGCACACACCAATTGTGGGGAGCTATTTTGGTGAGCAGCTGTGTGACTCCTGGATGCTTGTATTAGCAGAGGTGTTGGCTTGCAGAGTGCAGTGAAGTGTCTCATCTAATGCAGATGCTTTTTTGGCATGGTTTCAGGGCTTTTTGGTTTGAGTTTGCTTCAAATTTAACCTGCACTTTACAGTGATGTGCACAAACCACACAACCACAGATTTGCACTACAGAAGAATAAGTTCTGAAGAGTTTTGTCTATTTAACAGGCGTGCATATGACAAGAGACAGTAACACCAGCAACACCACAGGTTTCACAGTCATGAATATACTCTAGCCTTGGGAGAAGAGATGTTTAACCTAACTTAGCAAGTGAAAGCAGGAAGAATCACCTCCATGTAGGGGGTGTGTGCAGGGCTGGGCTGCCTAAGTTCACAGAGTCACAGAGTAGTTGAGGTTGGAAGGGACATCTGGAAGTCTTTTGGTCCAAGCCCCCTACCCTTCCATGTGTCGTAGATCCTTCTGTATGTCGTGGATCCTTCCAGGAATAATTCCTTTGTGGTCTAGTATGGTATAACCTGACAAGCAATGAGAGGGTGTTGTAGGATATGTGTGGGCTTTTGGTGCTTGGAGTGTTACTCCACGGAGATGGGATTTAGCGGAAAGCTGCACCTGGATCTTTGTGGCCCAATGGCACAGGGAACTGCTGTTGGAGCCTGGCTTAGGGTCTGCAGCCCACAGCCACCCAGCAGGTCCCTCCTGCCACATAGGCTCCTGTAGCTCCAGCAGAAGCCAGAGAGAGTTTTTTTGCACACAGCAGAGTGGCGCAGCGGAAGCGTGCTGGGCCCATAACCCAGAGGTCGATGGATCGAAACCATCCTCTGCTATGTTCTCATTTTTGCTTTGGAATGAACAACTATTAGCGTGACTGGGACTTGTACCGTGTCCCTGGGTTTGCTGGGGCACAACTGTGCATGCCCGGTTGTACTTTCAGGTTGCCCAGAGAGGTTGTGGATGTCCCCTCCCTGGAAGTGCTCAAGGCCAGGCTGGATGGGGCTGTGAGCAATCTGGTCTAGAGGGAGGTGTCCCTGCCTATAGCAGGGAGTTGGAACTACATGATCTTAAAGGTCCCTGCCATCCCAAACCATTCTATGTTCTGTGATTCTATCATGGAGAAATGAAAAGGTCTTGGATTTTTCTTGGCAACATATCACGTAAGAGCTAGCAAGTTATGTATTGTCAAACTCCAGCAACAGCCTTGTTTTCTCTGTGTGTCTGCTTGGTGAGATGTCCCAACAAGGTCTGGCGGAGTCAGGAGATTTTCCACCAACTGTGGCCTGTATTGCAATTGGAGCTGGAAAAGTGAAGGAAAACAATCAATCACGTCAACTATGTAAAACAACATCCCTTCCCTTCCCTTCCCTTCCCTTCCCTTCCCTTCCCTTCCCTTCCCTTCCCTTCCCTTCCCTTCCCTTCCCTTCCCTTCCCTTTTATTCTCTTCTCTTTTTTTTCTTTTCTTTTCACTTGGCAAGGTGGTTTTTATGATGTGAGTCTCCAGCTTTGTGTTCAATTTTATTTTCCTTTGCTGTGCCTTTCCTGCCCTGTCTTGCTTCAGTTCAGCATAAGCAATGTTCCAGGCTGGGGTAGGTTGTCATGGTTTAAGCAGAACTGAGACAAAAACTGAAGGCTGAGGCTGATGAGGCAGAGCTGGAAGAGGTGCCTGTTCCCCTTGCATGTCACCACCAAAGACATGCCCCAGTCCCATTCTCTGATAGAAACCCTGCAAACATTTTCTTGGTCCTCAATGATCGCACCAGGGTTTGTGTTTTCACTTATGTCCTCCCCATGACCTGCAATTCAGAGGGCACAGAGGTTCCGTTGTTTTGCTGTCTTCAAACAAAAAGCTCTTTAAAGACAAAACAGAAATTTAAGGGGAAAAAAAAGCAAAAAATCTCGTACTATTGCATCTTTCTTCCTCTTTCTATAGCTTTCCCTGAAATAGCTCTGGCAGAGCTTTAATTTTGAAATGTGCAAGCTACTGTTTTGAGTAGAAAGTATAACCCAGCAACGACAAAAAATATCCAATAATCCTGTTTTAAAATAGACACACAGAATGGTTGTGCCTGGATTATTTTAGACAATGTTTTTCACACATTTTGCAGTGACAGAAGAAAATACAGCCTGTAATTCTGTGATGATTTTTTTTCATCAGAACATTTCTCCTTTATTTCAGATTTCCCAGAAGAAATACAGACTTCATTAAATTGAAAGACTGGGCTAGAAATAAATAATATTGTCAGAAATGAAGAAAAATTCAATAGTTAAAGGACTTCTCTAGTAGAAAGAATGTTTTATAGAATACAAAATAGTATCTACTTTCTTTTTAATAAGAAAGGAAAAATATTAGGTACTCTGATATAAAAAATATCCCTATATTTGCAAATGTATTTTCTTCACTAGATCGACTGTGCTAGGAATTTGGTTCTCTGTCCCGGCTGCATTCTCTCATGCCTCACCATTCTAGTCAGGAACTCATGCTGCTAGTAGTAAAGTAGCCTTGGAGGTCCAAAGAATCATGATATTAAATTTTACGATATAGTTTCATACTTTAAAAATCCACCTTCTGTGGATGGAAGATCAGCCTTTGATTTGTCCTACAGAGTAAGTCAATAGTGCAGTTGCTCTAAAGGAAGAGAAACTTATCACTGAGGAGTTACTAATTTTTTTAGGGATGTAAGTGCCTCAGTTTTGCACATTTTGTGTAAGCAATGTCCAGCAAGCATCTGCATCTTCTAGGTATGTGGTAAGTGACCATTTTTCAAAGAAGCAAGACTAATAAGGAAAAGAGATGATATTTTGCTCATTAATGAAAGGAAGATTGGTAAAACAAAAAGAGAAGTGGTTCTGGTTAAGAAAATTTCTGTAAACAAATCAGTATTTAATAAAGGTGAAAGGGGAATTGATGGATTACCTGGATACAAGGAAATGCAGGCAGTTATTGAGGGACAATGAAAACAGAAATTATGAGTTAATGAATAATGAGTTTAAGGAGCTGGCTGCCCTACTCGGGGAACACTCGTGGTTGGAAACCTGATTAAATAGCAGATCCAAAAATATCTATTATCAGTCTACAGCAGTGAACAGCAACGATATGATTTGTTCTTGCCCCAGAGTTAGTCAAGATTTGTATCTATGAACTGAGAGATATTACTTTCACTGATATCGTTTGTCCATAATTAAAATGCTGAGTGATAATTTATTAAGATTGGTCATTAGCACAGTCAGCAAGAATTGCACAGGATGTGTTCTTAGCTGGGAATGAGTTTCTCACTACGTTTCTAGAAGAAAATTTCTGTATTCCTCATGGAAAAAAGCAACCATAGAAACAAAGGTGTCTGCTGTTTAAGAGTGAAGTCGTCATTTCCTCTGTGTGAAACCAGCTTGCAGCAGGCTGCCCTGCACCCTGTGTGCTCCACAGGAACCCAAGCAGGCTGCAGAAAAGCTGTTTTGAAAAGTGAAGAGCTATGGGAATTTATTCCACTACCAAAAACTTGGCTTGGAACAACTCCACCGAACGATGTACTTTTTGGAGTATCTGTGCATAAGGAGGACAGCTGGTCTTGTGCTTAACTATCTTTTGCTTAACCAGTCTCTATGTTTTCCTAGAGTTCACATGTTCCACTGGAAACTTGCAGGGCAAGTCGGTATGCGTGTGTGCACGTGGAGAGAGAAGTGGTGTTTAACATTCTCCAGCCTTCAGCTTCATGTTACAGTAAAGCAAATCCCCGAATCATTTATTACTGGGCTTCCGCCTTGATTCCCAGAGTTTTGATTTAGTCTTAAAATATTTTAATCATTTCCTTGGCAAATGACACGGAAATTGGACAGATGGTTTAAACTGAGCTCTCTTCCCTGGAGAAAAGCTGCTCAATTAAAACAACTGTAGCCTTCACACATTCAATTCATTCTTATCAGCCTGCCCCAATTAATTCTCTTAAGTGCAGCATTACATAACGTGGGATCCTCTCTCCCTCATTTACTTTTCCATCTTGTCACTGTTTCCTGTGTGTTTGCTTACTTGTATGGTGTCGCGGGCACTCAAAACAAAGCCCTGTTGTTCTCCCTGCAGTGATGTGGGAGAAGTGTGGGAGATGCCCAAGTCACGTCTGGTAGGGACGTAGACCACCATACTCACACTTTCACTCCCTGATGTTATTCTTCTCCACAGAGGAACGATCTCTGCAGATCCTTAAAACAGCAAAATTAAATATCTCTTACGCTGATTTCTGCACTGCTAGATAATCCCTTCCTGCCTCTAGTGCTGGAATTGCATGGCTTACGTGGGACTTGCAGCACGTGCAGCGTTGCTGCATGTGTTGGGGGCGTGCAGTTTGTTTAGCTGCAGAAAGGAAAAAAAATCAGATTTATGCTCAACAAGACAGAGTAAATGGTCATGACAAATCCCACTGGAGACTGGGAGATCTAATACTGTTAGCCTCTCCTTTTGCAGCGCTGTCTGCATCGTTATGCTCTGCTGCAGTTTTAAGGACGCTACTTTGGATGTAAAAGGTCTCAAAACCTATCAGTGAAAGCACATAATTTGGGAACAATCCAAAGTTCCTCAAAGTTGTGGGATATAATGGTGTTTCATGGTTTGTTTCTGGAACGTCTCTGCTGCAAAATGAGTGACATGGAGGTTGTGGCTGACATTTCCTCCATTAAGGGATATTGCAACCAGCCCACAAAAGATGAAGTCACCTTTATGAGGATACTGTTGTGGCTGCAGCGGCTTAGATCAGTCTGGGGAAGATTCATGCCACTGTTTTTGTGAGCAGTGTAAGGAAAAGGCTCTGCAGCAGAGGGCAGTGGGCATGGAACAGACTGCCCAGGGCAGTGGGCACGGCCCTGAGTGCCGGAGTTCAGGAAGCATTTGGGCACTGCTCTCAGACACAGGGGCTGGATTTGGGGTGGTGCTGTGTGGAGCCAGGGATTGGACTCGGCAATCCTTGTGGATCTTTTCCAACTTGAGATTTTCTATGATTCAGTGATTCTATGGCTCATGTCTTGGATGGATTCATTTAACCTATGTTCAGGCTGTAATGGAAATGTTCAGATCTGGTCTCTGGGGTCTGTCATGGAGGAGAAACCATTCTCTCTGGATACTGGACCTAAATTTACCTGTTTTAAAAGGGATGCCCAAGTAGGATGGACTCCTTGCTGGGGGGGCTTTCTTCTTCAACCACACTTGTTAGGCCATGGCTGAGCCCTTCTGCAAACGTGGCCTGAGCAGATGACCATGCAGCCAATGGAGACTGCCTTAAAATAGTGAATTCAGCCATGCTGGCTCTGCTCCAAGTGTTACAGATGAGATGTCATGTCATTCATTATCTGTTACTGCTCCAGGTGTGATATATAAGGCAGTAAAACCTTATATATGAAGGACTTTGGAACTGGTCCTGCTTTGTGCAGGAGGTTGGAGTGGGGACTGCTGTGGAGTCTCTTCCAGGTTGAATTTTTTGAAGATCCATTTAACATTTGCATCAACAAGGGCAATCATCGGGAAATGCCAAACAAACTCCAATGGATTTTTCCTCTAAAGAAGTGAACAGAGTAAGACAATCTGTTTTCCATATTTATTTAAAGGCCTTACTAGAGTACTGTTCTGTTTTTGTTTTTTTTTTTCTGAATGAATCCTTTGACTGCTAACTGCTGAACCATTGGCTGTATGCAAAGAAGAAGAAATCTATTAACATCTGGAATTTTCTATGAATTCCACTGTAATTACAATTTTGCTAGTTTCCTGGAGAAATGCTCTTTTTCTTTCTCTGAAGCACTATTTAATTTAATGTCAGTGGAGAGTATATTTGAATGTTGAGCAGAAGATGAATATTCTGTTTGAAATTGAAGCAATATTTGTGAACCCACTGAAAAGCAGCAATTCGTGTAGCTCTTTTACTCAATCTCTATTTCAAAAAGAAAAACTTGTCTATTAATCCTGGAAGCTACAAACAGAAAGAATTCATTGACAGGGCAGGATTTTTTTTTTTTACTACTGTTTGTTTTTCCAGTACTACATCCAAGGCAGCGATTTAATTTGGAAAGTAATGGCAGACTGCTTACCTGGGGAATTATTCCACTGCTTCATTCTCCAGGAATTCTTCTGGGTATTCGGGGAAATTTCAGGATCTCTTAATTCCTGTTATTGCCAAATTTATTTCTATGTATTGCGTGGTACATCGTTAATATCCCTAAATGGCACTTACTTGAAGAAAAACCAAACCAAAACCATAGCAAAGTTCCACGACCTAAAACATCTGTAGGTTTTTCCAGGACTTCTGTATATAGATGTTATCTGGAAAGGTCCACTCACCAATCCTCCACAAATCCAAGTATGCACACAATACTTCTTTGTAATAAAAAGTCTGATGCTATTACATCTAAGTAATACGCTAGCAGAATAAGTATCTTTGTCATAAAAAATAAGGAATCGTAAAAATATAAATTGAAGTATTTATCTTACTTTTATCATTCTTATAGGTTATTCTAGCAGCGTCGAGTCAAAACACCCACCTTTTGTTTTTCAGTCTACTCAGCTATAGAGAAATTACATTCTGGCCAATGAGTAGTATTGAGAAATTAATTTTGTTTAAATTCAACAAAGGCCTTGGCATCCCCTGTGACAAAGTGTTTTGAAGGTATAAAGCATTCTTTCTGCCATGAGGATAACAAATTTGAAAATATTTGTAAATAAATGAATGAAAATGCAAACTCCCATAAGACCCTGATTGTTTCGTTCAAAGCAGCCAACTCCAAACGCCCCTAATTTGTGGAAATTAATTATAAAACACAGCCATATGTCCCTGTAATTACAGGAAAATAGATGGAAGCTGAGGAGCTGGGCTGCACCCATATATGAATAAATTTCCTCATCAAAGTTACCAACCTATTCTGTTCTTTAGGGAACTCAATCAAGTCACACCCTCACGGACTCCCTGAGCGGGATCCAGCCATACTGTTAAGCATCAGCATACCAAAAAACTAACTTCCAGTAATAAGCTGCTGAGACTAGCTCAGAAGTGGAGGAGTGAGGGCTTGGGTGTGTGTCAAACCAAGCCCTCATTTTGTGCCTTTTAGCATGACTGTTAGCTCTGACGCCCAAATCATCTCCTCTGCATGGGGGCAGTGAGGATTACCCCCAGGCTGGTTTACCCCTGGCCCTGCTGCCTGTTAGCAGGATGGACTGGGAGGGCCAGGCACACAATGCTGAAGCATCACATCTGTTCTGAAGTGTTTGGGCTGAGGAGGGGAAGCTCAGCACTGTCTTGGTATGGGGATGGCCTTGAGGAGAGACAGGTGGGCAGCTGCTCAGGCCGCTGCTGCCAGCAGACCCTGGCACTTGTTACTTCATTAAACAGGGAGATATTGCTCCTCTTCTGCGCTGATGAGGCAGGAACAAAGCTTGTTATGGGTCTTGGTGAAGGTCAGAAAGAGGGGGACCCTACCTGGAGTGACCTGAAGGTTTTTCACAGTGTGACAGCAATTTTCTTTAACTGACTGTGCTGGGAGAGCAGCAAGGATGTGATCTTCAAAGTCCGAGACAATGAGAAGGCCTAATGACTAATCCTGACCTCAACAAAGGTGTGTGTGAAACTCTTTCAGACTTTCATTTGATCTCTGGGAGACGATCCCTGGCTATTGAACTTCTGCCATCATCCTGCTCTCCCTATGACACTGCTGCCAGTCTTTTTAGCTTTGTGCTCTTGGCTAAAAGCGCCTGGCAAGGAGAAAAGGATAGGAGGAAACCTGTGTTGCTCATGGCAGCATCAGTATTACAGTATCCTCTTCAGACTGTCATCATCCTGCACAGAGCCTTTGTTATTAGAGATGAGTCCCTGTGACATGCTGTGATTTAAAGATTATTGCACAGACTGACATTGCTGTGCGCATCTTCCATGCGGCCATCCATCCCTCACACAGGCAGCTCAATAAATGGATGTGCAGTTGAACACAAACACTAAGACATATACAAGTCTTACACCCAATAATTTCATTTAAAAAGCTGTGTATCAAGCTCCTGGCTGCCTTACCATTCTTTGCTGCATGAGGCTTTATTTTTTTTAAAGTGTGTAGTAATGAAAATAATGTGCACCTTACTGATTCGATTAATGGTTAAATATTCATTCAGGTTCTTTAGACTTTGACTATAATTACATGACTGCTGTCAGCCACCTTCCCTCTCTAGCACACAGGCCAAACAGATGTGACACCAGGTGTGCCTGCCGTGCACAGACCTGAGGCTCAGAATTAAGTCTGTAAATTGTCCTAAAAAATGTGATGGGAACAAAGGAAACTTGCAGTCCTGTCGTGCTTGACTAACAAAAATTCAGCCGAGGAAATACTTGGTGTAAGCATCAAAAAGCAACAGCAGATTGTTTCCTTTCTTCTCAGGAATGCCTGCTAACTTCATGACAGCCCAGTTCCAATTTTTTATTCCCCTGGACCCCTAGGCTCCCCTTTGACACCTTGCATCCAGGGATCAGGACATTTCATCTAGTGTGTCAATAGCAATTTGGTTTTCTTTGGTGCCAAATTGAAAAATTCAGCTGACAAGTCCAATACCCATGACTCAAACATGCCATAAATGTGAGCTGACTCAAACAGTTATTTCAGGTGACTTGTCAAGATATTGAAGTTCTTGGGTCAATTTATGAAAAGGCTATTAATATATATTAGAGGGAAACTATCATTGACAAGGGAGTATACCTTTAAATAAGATGCAGAAAGGCAAAGGCTGATGTGTTTGGAAATATTTTATGATGAGTGGAGCAAGCTGAATACTAAATGCATAGCCCTTGTTTTGTGAGTGTTTTTTTGTTTATTTTATACATTTGGTTTTAAATCTCTGTTTTATTTTGAGAAGTATCATGGGGAGTCCACAACCCCAGAGGAATGCCTGCTTATATTTGCCAGCAGCCAATCTTGATTTTTGTATTTAATCCTACAGTTCAATTTCTCCATTTAATTATAAAAATCATTCATTTAGAGATCAGGCACAGTGCAATGCAAACCCAATAGCTCAAGAGCAGCCCACTGAAAGAGTAAGTATTGTAAGGAATTCCAACATCGTATAATTTGCATCTGTCATTAATTATGTTGAAAAAAAGTTGGAATTTTAAAATGTTTTGTGAAACAAAAAAGCTGAAACATTTCTAGTTGCAAACAAAAGACAGATTTCTTGAAATGCAACGTTTCAGTGGTGTCAAACTGTGCCATGAATGCCAGGCAATTTCATCTAATAAGTTGAAAACCGTATTCTGTCCTGTTCCATTCTGTCCTATTGCAATATACCATTCTATTGCAATGAAAAGAACAAAGGGGGGCTGGAAATGTAACAAGACCACAAATTTTGAATTTGAATTATTCAGAAACATTTCCAAGGAAAATATCCAGTGGGACCTCTTCCTGGGAAGCAGCACTTCTTTACATGGTGACATCCTCCACCTGGTTTAACAACAGTGGATGAAATACAATGTGTTTCTAGGCTGCTTCTGCCAACTACAGGGAGAAGGAAATAATTTTTTAAGAACTAGTTTTTAAAGCTACACAGAAAGCAGGAGGGACTTTGTGGGATTGCTGTATGTGCTGAAGTACCTGACTTGGGTGTTAATGAGAGTTGATCTCAACTTGATACTGGAAAATCCTGCTAGCTGCTGCCTTGCACCTTTGGGAGGTATATGTGAAAAATGTGAAAACATGCAGCCAGTGCAATCAACACAGAGTGCCGGTGGGCACAGAGTATTACTAACTTTGAAGGTGGACCTTCCATTCAGTTCTTCCAGTCTAAAAGATCTTAAGTGCATTTATCTCTGGCTCTATTTTCTCTGAGTGTGTAGGCATGTGCCAGCATTTGTCTATGGAGTTTAAAATGAGAGAGCTATTCAAGTGTTTTAATTGTGACATTAGTCGTGTGGAATTTGGAATATTGTCTTTTAAATGAATTGAATTCAGGAAGACTAATTAGTATTCTGATGAAGTGCTGTTTGTGTGTGTGCCTATCTGCCACGCAATATACCGCTAACAAAGAACAACGCTCACATCTGTCCAAGATATTAATCATTCTTCAATGGGAGAAAATACCTCATTTTAATTGCTGTGCTGTTTTACACATTCCACTAATTAGCATTCATTAAGCACCAAGAGAGCGTTTGGTGCTGTGTGGCGCAGAGCTTCCAGGCTGGTCTTGGATGCCTCCCAAGAAAAAGGCCACACAGAGTGGTGGCCCCCCAAAGCAGGCTGTGGATCCGGGGTGGGGAGGGGAACTGAAGCTCTCTGCTTAGAGAAGAGAGGGACAAAGAGGAGTTTTTGTGGACCTGGTGAATTCTGGTTAGCTGAGCATGTAAATGTGGTTGAAAGGCAGGAGCCCTCGCCGTGGGATATTAGGACACAGCTGTGTAATCTTGGGGGGCATTTTGAACAGGCTCGAGAAGCACCATGTCACAGTGAATGTATGTGAAGAAGTCCATCACATGCAATAATAAAGGACAACTTCTAAACACCCCAGTACAGCACTGCAGGAGAAGTTCTTGTTTCCAGCTTTCCCGTTAGCCACCCAGGACTGCCTCCAGAGATATGGGGTTCTTCAGAGCTGCTCCTCCTTCCACGTAGGCACTCATTAATAACTGACATTAGATGAAATAATTGGATTTCACTGATGTGTTTGTAAATAACCACTGCTTCTCAGTTTTCCTGGAAGGTGGTGATAGTAAGGGGCAAGCATTCTGGTCACGTGCCATCAGCTGAGCAAGTGCAATCATTTCAAAGTAGGAGATCAGACTTGTTCAGAAGGAGAGACTGCGGTGTGGGTGGATTGCTTGGGTCTTATAACAATATAGGAAAGCCTTGGCTGGAAGGGGACCTGGAGTGGTCATCAGGTCCCACCTTTCATGGGAAAAGGGAGCCTGGGTGAGATTATCCAGCACCCTGTCCAATGGCACCTTGACAGCCTCTAGAAATGGGGGCTTTACCATGTCCTTACAAAAGTTCCTAAGATTGATTGTGTTCACTGTAAAAATAATTATTTCTTATATCAAGATAAAACCTCTCCCAGTGTGCCTTGTACCCATTGCCCCTTACCTTCTCTGTGAGGCTCCTCGTGAAAGGAGAACTTCTGTCCTATTTGTAGCCACCCTTTGAGTACTGTGAATCTCAAATTCAGAATTAATAATGGGAATAATTTTTGTACACTGAAGGTGAAGATCTGTTTTTATTCTTTTAAAAGCTGTTTGCTTGGAGGGGAACTAACCCCATCAATGAACAATTTAAAAGCTCAGATCAAAAGTGTGGCAAACCTTGCTTTAGGCTACACTACAACTGCTGCTATGCTACTGAGGACAGACGTAGGCACTGCCGCAGCAGCATTGTCTCTGGAGGGGATCAGCTGAAGCATGTTGCATGGTACAGCACAGGCTTTGGCTTTGAACCTGAGCTCCTGCATTAACAGGGCAGCAGGTTAGTATCCCCCTGCACAAGCACTACGCTCATTTGCTTCTGAAGGAGAATATTAATATTAATACAGCATTTATTTCTCTTGTGCTCTTAACATACGAAAAAGTGAGAGTGGAATATATAGAGGTCAAAGTTGACCAGCCCTGCCATTTCAGAGAGAACAGCAGTATTTACCTGGAAGGAGATGAAGAAAGAACAGCACTCTTCTGTGAGATCAACGTTTCCATAAGGGTATTTCTGACGCATACTTTTTATCACCCAGGGTGATTTCTAGGCGTTGCCATATGTATCTACAGACACACACGTATGTGTACATAGCAATATGACTCCAGATGGTATCTTGTTTGATTTGCAGTTCTACACTCATGCACAGAGGAATATATCTTTCTTCTACATACTTGACCAAGGGACCAAGTAATAATCACTAACAGAAGCATACACCTACCTGACTGAAAGATCCTAAAAAGATGAATCTCCCCCTCCCCATTTAATTTTGGCTGAAAAACAACCTTCCACAAATTTTGGTTCCTAATGAATGTAGGATATAAATTAATTTTTGCATCTCCTTTTGGTGGAGATGTAAAATTCATTTCCTGCTGGAGAGGCTACTGGAATGATAATGCACAGGTGGCTTGAGACCTAGCATAAATATATTATGCGTTGGTATGTCTCATCTATTATGTAAATATGCAGTATGCTCTGCACAGAAGGAGTGGAGTGATGCTGTAGTGGGGTCACACGCTCTCTGGCAGAGGTTTGTGATGGTATCCAACCATGCAAATCAAGCACTGTGACCATAGGAGCTGTGGCTTCCAAGGGGATGTGCTCCCCAAGGTAGGTGAGGATACAAGCCTGGTCTCCTCATTTTGTTTTCATGGCAAATTACCCATTTACCATTTACAGTCCCTGGAGGTTTTCAAGAAAAGGGTCAATGTGGCACTGAGGAAAACGGTCAGTGGGCATGGTGCTGATGGGCTGATGGTTAGACTAGATGATCTTAGTGGTCTTTTTCAACATTAATGACTCTGTGATTCTATGATTTAGCAGTGCTTGCAAGTGGCGAATGAAATGCATAGGAAAGGATGCAAGAGCTCTGCTACTGCCAGGGCTGTCATGGCTTTGGATGACTGTTGTTCTTGGAAAGACCCTTCATCCCTTGCTTTTCTATGGAGGGCCTCACCTGCTAACCATGGAGGAGTAAGGAATCTTTGGAGCGCCACAATTCTGCACCCAGATTAGCATCTGGGGACTTGAGTGAGCAGAGAGCTAGCTGCTCACCCATCATGTGACCTTCCAGGTGGTTTTGTGAGAAGGCTTTAAGTGGCCTTTCTCAGCTTGATGGCTGTATTTTGGGAGAGAGATTCTCATGGTTGAGGGAACCAGACCCAAAGAAATTCTAGCTCCTGCCTGAAGTCTTTGGAGAGCAGATCTGTGATAATTGTCCTAAGACTGTTGCTTCAGAGGGACTGTGTCCTCAGGTCCAGTATCTTACAGCTGTTAATGTTTTACATCTCTGTAGCAGATGGTTTCCCAGTCTTTTTAGATAGACATAGCAATAAACCAGGCACTTTCATAACAGTTCCTTTTTGCACAGCGATTAAGAGCACTACCAAGGGACTCACTGCTCAGTGTGATCCTCCCTTCTCTCCTTTCCTTTCCCTCTGCTTCGCATTCAGCTATGTGCAAGGAAAACAGCTGAGGGAAATCTGCTGCTGCTGCTCACTTCACTGTGATCTGTAAAACAGCTCGGAGCCCTAGCACTCGTAACACAAATTGGGACCGAATGCTCAAGCAAAAATGAAATGCAAACAAAATGCAGCACACTGTTGCACTCTGTGCGTTTCCACGAAACCCACGCCGGGCTGGAGAAGGGATGTTTGCTTCTGCTTTCCCTGGGAAGGCACGAGTTGCTAGATGCTTTCCTTGTTGATGGAGCAGAGGAGCCCAGGTGAGGCTTCTGCCCACAGGTGGCAAAGTACATCCTGCAGGGGCAGAGGTTGACATCATTAGAGCTAGCTCCTGGCATTTCTCCTCCTCTTGCATTTGACAAGGCGCTACAGATTAAGCTGTGTACGTGCCTAAAGCTCAGAATGGATCCATAAATAAATAAATATTCCTTTGCATTAAAAAAAAAAAAGACAAAGCTTCCAGACATCAAGAATTGCTGATATGAGTGGAGATGCTCTAAATACATGCGAGAAGGGGAGGATGGGGTCATGTGATGAACAGATGGGGGATTGATATATTACAATGCCCTTATCTCCTTTATTCTTAAAAAAAAAAAAAAGTTTCCAACAAGCTTCTCCTCTCTTGCATGCCATGGAAACAGTTGTATCTGCCAGAACAAACACTGCGCAACCTAATGACCATTCTCTTGAAAATATCGCTATAAAAAATTCAGCACCTGCAAGCAGTTTATGAAGTCCTGGTACAGTCTGACCTAAAAAGTCATATCAAAATAGCTTTTTGCCTATTCACTTTGACTGAGAGGCTGACGCACAGCTATTGGGTTGGGAAATGGGTAAATTTTCAGCTCATTTAGCTTATGACCAAACCCCCAAACAGTCAAGTGACTGCTTGAGTCAAATGACACAAGCCATGAGCACCTTTGGACAGGTTTAATGTTGGTGATGAGAAATCCTTGCTCTTTCATGGCTGGCGTCAGCTGGAGTTTTTCTGGGAAAACTCCCTGGAAATGCCATTCACAATTTAACTCTTGCTTTCATCCGGCAGCACTCTGCTCTCGTGGTTGGGTAGTAGAAACACAAATTAAGCAGAGCAGGAAGCAGAGGGAGCTTACTGGTTTCTGGTGAATCGCATCCAAAAGCAGCCACGTGGGTACGCGTTACAACAGCCCCTGTGGCTCCCTATCTGTGGGCAGAAAAGACAGGTGATGCAGAACAAAAAGCACAGAATCACAGAACATCCAGTCAGAAGGGACCCACCGGGATCACCAGGTCCAACTCCTGGCTCCACATGGGACCACCCAAAGTTCAAACCGTATTTCTGACAGTGTTGCATGTTTGC
Source organism: Pavo muticus (assembly GCA_016647715.1). Classification (NCBI taxonomy): domain Eukaryota; kingdom Metazoa; phylum Chordata; class Aves; order Galliformes; family Phasianidae; genus Pavo; species Pavo muticus. Next base: position 1,395,902 of record JACDJE010000175.1, read on the forward strand.
TGAGGTGGCTGACTACCTTATGCAGCCTTTCACTTGCTGCTTTTGTGCCTGCTTTTGATCAGCTTCTCCTCTGTGAAATGCACTGCTTAAGTAAAAGTACTGTTGCACAGGAAAGCTCATGTTGGGATATGAGAATTTGCTGTGGTAGGATAAAGATTGTTCTTTAAGTCCCTGTGGATTAAGTTGTCATTTAAAGAAAGAATAGAAAATAATATTATCAGAAATCCCCTTATTCCTTTTTTTTCATTTATGCCCTGATCTTCTTGGACCATTCTGGAAACACTAACATTCACAATGGAATCTGTCCTTGTGGTACTGTTGCAGGTTTGTACAGACAAATGGTTTAAGCAGGTTGATGTACAGAAAAGATACCATTCCCTCTTCAGTTTTCAATGGGAAAAGCATCTGAACATTGACTCTCAGTGAGCTTTTGCATTTTGAAAATGCTGGTGTTTGGAGAGGAGTGTGTGCAAGTGTAGTTTTCAAATTAACATGTATCTTTCAACAGGATAGAGAACGAGATTTATTCATGAGTTTATAATAATCATTCATGCCTCTCATCAGTGCTTCTCTGGTGGCCTTCTTTCATCCATCTGCAGACAACAGTTGCAGCAGAAAGTGCTATTACTGCACACTAGCTTTCTATTAATAATGCATATATTAAAAGTGCTTTTCCTAAGCTCTGCATGCTTTTTCTATACAGTAGAAGGGTGATGGCAAATATGATTTATATCTGCCCTTGTAGACCTTCATTCTGTCCAGTGCCTGGGAATTGCCATGCTACCCATGCAGCCTCCTGCCCCCAGTGCCTGATGGGTGTGGGGATGATGGGTGCTTGCTCATCTGCCACCAGTCTCAAAGCATCTCTCAACCTTTTTGTGGGAGTTATGGAGGGAATTGATAGGATTTCAATAATTAGTTGTACACAGGAGGAAAAAGCAGCTGACGGAGCCAGCAGGCAAGCCTTTCGCCGAGCCCTACTGCTACCAGCAGGATGCTGGCATTAAAGGAGTGAATAGTAAAGCAATGAGTACAGTTTAGTCATTGCTGATGGCCCCACCAGTATTGATGCATTTTTTTTGGTCCCGATTTCAGGGCATCCCTACAGCGCAGAATCTCTATGTTATCACATTTTCTTTTGCAATATGGTTGGCTTAGAAAAAGATTTTGTTGCCACAGAAAGTTGCAACTTTGGGGAAATATATCAAAACAAGAAATATTTCAAATAGAAGCGGTCCATTTCCAGACCTAACAAACCAGGATGAGAAAATCCAGTCCCTCTCTAAGGAATGGGCATGATCACCTTTTTTCCCCCAATATAGCACCTTCTCTGGGGAGAACGTGGGGAGATGTGCGGCGTATTGAGGGGTATCAGGATTGCAACAGGTCCAGACTGTAACTTTCACGTGGCATAGCAGTGCTGTCATGGTGACTGGGAGAGGTTTCTGAAGAGCAAATGTCACTCCTGCCTTCAAGAAGGGAAAGAATAAAGGTCCAGGGAGCTGCGGGCCACTGAGCCTCACCTCAATCCTAGCAAAAGTAAAGGAGAAATTGCTCCTGGAAAGCACTTAGAATTGCTTCCAAATCTAGAGGTCCCTGCCAACCTCAACTGCTCCAAGACTCTGATTTTCAGTTGTGAGCATTTGCTTATGTCTGATAAGTAAAAAAAATGTTTTCAGGGAAATTATGGCTCCAGGCAAAAAAGATGGAACGGAGATAAGACAGAAACACTTGAAGTGGCCCCAACATATTGCTCCCATACTCACGTGCCAATTTCTAGCATTTTTTTAAATCGCCACCTGGCAGATAGCAGTATTTGTCAGAAGGGTTTTCTGTGTTGTTTACACTATGGTAAATGGAAGTCTGACATACCTCCACATGCAATAGAATGTGTTATTTCCCAAATAAAATGCCTGTCTTGGTTATTTTCGGAAAGCAGCACATGGCAGATATCTATATGCAAAGCTTAAGAGACAAAGGAATTTTTCTGATTATTTGTCAAACACCACCTTCCTTCTACCACATTATAAATGAGCAAACCTGTCACTGGCTGAGAGAAACCGCTTGAGGTTCCTGGGAACTTATTACTGGCATTAAAGGAAGCTCTTGCTTCACCAATCTGACCCTCCCTTGTTAAAGATTTCTTGTACATCTGCCTTGTACGCCTGCCTTGACAGCTTCTCCGTGTGCTGCTGCGGAAAGCTTGGAGCTGAATGCCATCTTTTCTCCCTCCAGCTTGCATCTGAGAGATGGGTAGCTGTATAAACACGATAGTTACTTTATAGATTGACTTTGCAGTTTCCACCTGTATGAGGTGTATTTTTACTCCCCCTCCACCTTATTGCAGTCTATAATAGTTTCCAATGTACATTGGAAGGTACAATGGAATGTACATTGGAATGTACATTGGAATGTACAATGATCATTGGTAGTCATATCTTTTATTTCTCAGTGCCAGTTGTTACATCACCAGCCTGGGAAGCATTGAAGCACTTGCTCTTTACTATTTTAATTTATTTTATTTTGTTTTATTCCATTCCATTCCATTCCATTCCATTCCATTCCATTCCATTTTTTTCCCCTGCAGTTGTTCACAAAACCATAGAAGTTATAAGGATTATGCACCAACTATGTTAATTGTGGAGGGATTATTTCTTAAGCTGCAGTCTTGCCAGAGTAATTATCAGAGGAATATTGACACCTTCCTATTGCCTCCTTTGAAATACAGGTATGCTGTGTTGGCAGAAGACAACCCTTGCGTTTATTAGGTAGCAAAGGACAAGTCTCACATTTTCAGTTCAGTGAGACTGATTCGCATATCTACAAAACGCCTCATGCTGCCCAGAGTGGAGCAGCAGCAACCATAAGGGTCAGTAGAAACAGAAACAGGATATTAGAAGTGCGCAAGGCCAGCCTTCGAAGGTGAAAGGGGCTGTTTAGCACTCAGCTCCTGGCCTCAGTTAGCCTTGGAGATGATTAGATCACCTTTGGAAATGGAATGCAGGTGTTGAAAGAGCAGATATGTTGTTGAAAATATGGCTGTTGGTGTTTAAAGGAGATTCCCCCTATTCTTAGCTGCAAAGCCTACAGGTCAACCAAGTCAATACACAAATGCCTTTACAGGAAAGTACATTCAGTGTTGTGCTCATTGCTCCAGTGAAAATGAATTTTCTTAATTATTTTCACGGCTATGTTCTGAAGATGAAACTCAGGCATCTCTAGTTTTGAAAATTTGTCCCAACTTACTGTAATATGAGGAGCCTGTCATTCTCCTTTTAAAAGGCTGAACTGTATTTTAAGCCAATTAATCTTCCTTCTCATGTCTCCAAAAACCTAGCCCAGACGCTATTTCAAAATCCATCCCACCATTTGATGCCTGCTTTCACCTTTAAACATCACATTTCTGCTTTCAAACTGTTACATACACAACCTTTATGAAGGCTGCACAGTGCCTTGCACTTGCAGGCAGCAGAGCCAGATGGTGCATCTTGCAAATACGATCTATACACCTACAACTGTTTGATGAGATTTTGTACTGCATATTTTTTCTCTGTTATTGATCAGAAGGCACAATAACCTCTGAACAGTTCAGTAAAACTCACTATTATTGGTACTGGAAAGGGGAGATTTTCAGACAGTGTGAAGGGCATCCACGTGTCTGGATCATTTTGGAAGTCAGTGAGAGTGGAGGACTGACTTTCTTTGCAAGCCCTTTGGTCATGGCTCTCTGTGTCAAAGACTGTCCTGGCTCCACTGGACCATGCTCACATGAATATCCTAGGAAAGCTATTTGGTGATATTTGTGTCCCTGACTTCTCCAGAGGTTCTACCTGACCAATAGAGTCCTCTGGGCATTGTTTCTATATGCCTTCCTGACAGCAAAGTGGCCACATCAAGACACATCTGATGGGTAAAGCCACTTTTTGCTTCTGGCCCTTGGCCATGCCATAATGCGTCTCACTCCAGGAATGGTCGGTAGGTGGCCGTGAGAGGAGAAGCCTTTGGTCTGCACGGGGCAGACCCTTCTGTTTCATCCTTGTGGTGCATAGCAGGACATGAAAGCAAGGCCAAGGAGAGGGCTGTGGCCTGGAATGTCTGTTGACAACTGCTGTCTTTACCTACTTTGGAGGCACTTGTGAGGCACCAGGAGCAGCGGGTTGCACAGTGTGGTGTGCTGGAGCATCTTGCCCTCCATACTGAAAGAAAGAGTGCAAGCAAATAACTGATCTCTCTCTAAAACCAAGTCACCTGGAAGGACTGACCCATCCCATGAATTTCCTATGATTAATACTGCTGTTTCCATAGAGATCCTCAATTTCACATCTCGGTGATGCTTGAAAAATCAGAAATGGCTGGATTGCATTGTGCATTGCAGACCTTTCATCACTTGGTAAAACTGACTGCTGCTATTGAGATGTCTGTATTACAAGGGGACAATCTCAGCTGTGAAATTCTCATGGTCTGAATGGGACAGGGCGATTTCCAGGACATGCTTGTTGATTTGCTTGTGATGAAGCAGCTTCTGTCTCTTTCCCCAAAAGGGTCTGCAGTTTGTTAGTTTGGCATACTAGAACCTTCTCTGCACCCCATAGCCAGGAACCACCTACCTCTGTGCTAATGGCACTCTGACTTAGCACCCTACGATTTGGTGACACATGATGGGGTTTCCTGACTCCACCAAATCCATGGACACTGCACTTACGATTTGGGTGGCATATTCTGGAGAAGACTGGGGGCTTATGAAGGGGGTTCACAGGATGCCTGCAGGTTACAGACCACCCCTTGACCTGAGGCTGGTGGGTGATCCTGCCAGCTGCCCTGCGTGCTCAGTGGCCACATCACCAGCCAACGCTGATATCTGTGTTGGCGCACTGAAGGTCTCAGTCAGATAGACCTGTGCAGTTGCCCAGAAGTGCTAGGAAGGAATTAACCTAGCTGGCAAGTGTAGGGCATTTCTGTAAGTAAAACTGCGACCAAGCAACTGGCCAGGCCCTTGGGAAAAATCACATAAGATGACAAATTTCTCCTCTATTAAAAAATGTCAGGTGACAGCTAGATAGATAGACAGAAGCTTGTTAAATTTGTTGCTTAAGTTTCCTCTTGCAGCTTTTTCTTTATCTTGCACAAGCAACCATGAACTGAAGGTTAAAGCACACAATCAAATTTCTTTGTTTATTTTCCCTGATTTAGGGTGAATGGTAACCTTGAAACGCTCAGATTTAATTAATTAGAAGTGCCATGTAGGGTGTGGGAGAGCTGGAACCGGAGCACCCTGGAGCCCGAGCCAGCTCCTTGCTCTGCCCAGGCTCCTACCTCTGAGCTGCAGGCACATGAGACCTCCTTCTCCCTCATCTCCCCCCATCTCCCTTATCAGCTGCAGGCCAGGAGACATCTCTGTGTGCCCAGGGCTGGCTCTGAGTGGAAGCAGATGTCTCTCTTTACAGGTTAGCTCCTAAACCCATGGAGATGGAAGGAGATTCCTGATGTGGGCAAGGGTTTTAGACCAAGCATAAGACCAGAAGCTCTGACAGCTATTGCAAATGCTGGAGGGAAAGAAAGGTACATTTTTCCAAAACCTGTGAAGTACTGTGGCTTTCTGCATCCTCTGTCTTTAGTCCAGCTGGCACCAGGCTTAATTTTCTCTCTGGTAGAGAGAAAAATGGGGACTTTAATAGGAAAATGGACATTTTGGTCTTTGTTTTTCCTTGGTATGGAAAAATCTGAAATCCTGTGAGAAACTTTTATGTGATTTTTTTCCCTCTGAATTAACAGAAGAAAGATTTCATTTCTTTTCCCTGTTGCTAATATGTATTTCAGAACTTCTTACAGTAGTTAATTACAGTCTCCATAGACGTAACCTTCCTTTTGCTTAAATGTCATTTATTTTCAGAATTTTAATTTGTGCTCCACATATTAAAGGTACATAGGGAGGCAAAAATGCATTTAATCTGTGTGCAGTGTAGCTTCCTCTGTACTAAAAGCAATTCAAGACATTCAGTGACATTATTTAAAATTAAAGAAGGCGTTTTCATTTATTTTATAATATTCTTAGTGGTATTTTCTTCCAACCACACGTGTTTTTTATTACTTTAGCCTATCTGAGAGCTAAAACCACTGCGACAACATTAATAGGGCACGTGAGGGCAAAAGATATGGTAGAAATATGTGGTGGTGTTGGAGCATGAGATATCCAGTGTTTGGAGGCTTTCCTGTAATCTGACAGCTCTTCTCTTCTGCCTAAACTCCTGTGGTTTTTCCAGTCCTTGCTGTCAGATTTCAGGACCTTGGTGCACACTGGAGCTCAAGCACAGATTTATTGAGAGTATTATTAAGCTGAAACAGAACCTGTCAGAAAATGTTTGTGCTGTGGCATTTATGAAACATGGATAATCTTAAAGCCTTGAGAACTGTCTTGCCATCCTCAGTGCTTTAATGAAACACATCTTCAATTTAATTGATATGCTGCTGTATTTACCATATGCTCTCCTTATAAACTAGTCTGCCATCACCATAAAGTCATATAATTGCATGATCTAGTGATACAGCACCATTCTGGAAATGCCGAGTAATAACTAAGTTTTATGGGGAAGCAAATCTTTGCATTCACAGAGACCACTGTCTGCCATTTGAGTGACTCAAATGTTTGGAGCTGAAAAATGGAGCAGCACATGATGATATTCTTTATGATACCTCAGGGAGAAATTTTAAGTTATGGTTCTGCCTGTGACATAGCAAGTATTAGAGCTGGTTGGGAAAAGAATCTTTCCCCCACCATGAAATTTCTGTCTCAAACTTTTCTTTAGCTGAAATGTGTATGTAGTCAACTATTTTTTTCACTGAAAAATGTCATCAGAAGAATCTATTGTGAATGATGACACCGATCACGAACAAGGCAGCTCTGGATCTAAACAATGCCTTGAGCTGAATGATAGGATTATGATGTACATGTATCTGTTGCATGCACAGGTAAGTGTGTAAAGATTTTTGCACATATAGGATGGAAAATTTGTTATTATTCGTTATTATTTTTATACACTGAAATTACCATGTGTAGTCCTGCAATCTAACAGTCAGCATGGAAGGGATAAGGTGCATCAGTAAAACTAAGGAGTAACTTGTGTATTTCTACTTCTTTTCATGTTAATGAACCTTGTTGATTCTGCTAACCTGCGATACCCATCACATGAGGCAATGGTGGTGATCAACGTATTCACATTATGCCAGCATGGCACCTAAGGGCACAATAGGGAGATGGCTTCCTTGTGGAGTGGTTTCCAAGCTAAATCACATTCCAGAGGGCCCATCTCTCCCCAGTGACCAGAAGGAATTATTTAAGAGAAACTTCCAACCAGCTAGGCTTGTGAAATCAGGCTGCGCAGGCTGACTGGGATGAAAATCTTTTTCTTCCTTTTCCCTCAGCTCTGCAGTTCTCTCTAGCAAGTTGATGGAAAGGTCACTGTGTCTGAGAAGCAGCTGTGAAGCCCATTCTCAGGGAAGGAGGCTGTCCTCAGAAGGGGAAGAATCTCACCCGTTGTCTTTGACTGCCTTGCAAGTGGTGTCACATTGTCCTCTTTCACTGCTGCAACAGTGAGCACATTAAGAGACAGAGAGAGACTGGTGCTGGTAATGGATTTCATATCTTTAATAATAATAATAATAAAAACAACTCATTATGATAAATAATAAGTAATAATAACGCAGGGCTTGCGATGTCCTGGGGACTGGACAATAACTTGCCTCTTGAGTACAAAGGACCTTTTGGGATAGCTGGATGGGTAACCTGGGGACAATCAGTAGTTATGGTCTGTACTGGGTCCAGTCACATGTGGAAGCATGGAAGCTATGCTCTAGAGGCTATATGCAAGTGCTGGGAAGGAGACTGAAATCCATGACCTCCATGCAGTGTTGGCTGAGAGACAGGCAGACTTCCAACATCCCACTGGGTGAATGAGACAGTGATGCAGACAGGAGGGAAATAGGATGTAAAGGAATCTGTGGAGCAAGAGAAGGTTGCACAGGAAGGTTTGGCCATACCTTACAATGGACCTTAGCTGCTGGCACTGAGAAGCGGCCACTGTAGGAAAGCCACTCTAGAAGCTGTAGGAAAGCTGACAGGCACAAAAGAACCTGGACTGATGGGAGCTCCAAGGTGAAGATAGCCAATGTTCCTTTGAGAGATCCTCTGAGGAGACCATGAGAGATGTAAACAGTGCAACAGATACAGATAAGGGAGACCAATTATTGCATGTCTGCAATAATAAATGACTGAGGACACAGTTTCCAAGCATTTTTATACCAGTGCTAGAAGTCTGAAAACATAAGATGAAAGAACTAAGACAACCCTGGTGCAGCGGGGGTCTCAGGGATGTGATGGAAGGAAGGGAAAAAATGATGTAGAAACAGTGATTCTCGGGCCATAAGGCTTACAGAAATGTTAGAATTAAGTGTGTAAGTGAAGGAGTGGCATGCTATGTGGAGGACTGCATAAAGTGAAACACCATGAAATTAGTGTTGGAAAAGAAGCCATCCATCTGGATTTGGTCTTCAGTGGTGCACAGTGTCTAACCTGGGAGTCATTAGTGGGAGAAAGAATCTATACAGCAACCACAACACAAATAGTTTTAACACTGTAGTGGCAGAGAGCAGATCAAATTAATGCAGCATGTAGATAGGAAATCCAGAAACTGGGAGCAACATTAAAAGGAGGTAATTAGTTAAAGAAAATACACAGAACAATCTGAAATAAATAGTCTGAAAAGCTAAAGGCCCAGGTGAAATAGGTGCTACAAATCAAAAAGAAAACAAAGTAGTCCAATAAAGCACAGCATGGTCTATAAAAATTCAGGGTGACTTTCTGAAGGACAAGATGAGTGTCCAAGAAGAACAGAACCATTTTACAAAAAAAGTGTAGTAGCAAAGCCCATAGAGTATGTGAGATTGAATGCAAGCAGGAAAATAAGAGGTTTGAAAAAAGAATTTGGAGAACACCTCAGGAAGGATGCTCAAAAGCACAAATTTCATTAAGTATGTTGAAAGATGCCAAGAGAATTAGTGGGAAAGCATACTGGGGCCTCAGGGATAGGAAGGCATAGCTGAATGGCTAAATGAATTCCTGATGAACTGACTGCTGAAGATGCTGGAGACATTCCCACATCAGATGCACTCTTTAGGACCCTTGCGTCAGAGAGTGAAATCACTGTCAAGTTAATACATTGCAAATATTAGATCAAATAGATGACTTATAAACTGCTGGCCAAGGTGTGTTTATAAACCACCATCATGCCAGATAACTTCTGAACTGCCTGTTTAATTCCCAGCCACCCAAGATACTGTAGAGATGCTCTTGGATATGACAAACCAGTGAGACTGACTTCCATTCCTTGTAAGATGGTGGACTCTGTAACAAAGAATTTTTGTTACAGAATTTGTTTTCTGAGTACTCCTTCTGAACAGGGAAGGAGTTCTGCCACTTTCTGGAAAGGGAACTTCTGTCCCACCATCCTGCTATAGTTTTGGAAAGTAGCAGAAAGTATGTGGATAGTGGGGATTGTCATGTCCTGCCCGGGAGGGGAGGGAGAGGTGATTGATTTGCACATCCCCCCTAGTTAGATCAAGGTGAAACTCACACTCAAGGTCACCCTCAGATGAGCTTTTCTAATGCTGCTGAAGGCAGGCCATCCATCAAATCTTGAGAGAGCCCTTTCTGGATTCCTTTAGCCCATAACAGAGATCTCCTTGCCCCCAGGGTTTGGGGAGGAGGACAATTTCTTCACTATTCCATTCTCCTAAGGATAGGCTTAGATTTAACATTACTCACCATGATTCCCATCCTTCTGCCTTAGTTTATCAATTACTGGGTAATTTTCCCCCAGGTTCATGGGATCTTTGTTTTTCCTGTCTCCCTCAACTGGCTCGTAGGGCCAGTGCATCCCACAAATGGTCTTGTAACTGAGCTGCATATAACTTCAATGAGATCCTGGGTCAGGGTGGGTCATTCTATTAGGCGTGGCTATTAATAACATTGGAGAAGGCTGTTGCCAGATTAAACCTCTATCATATATCAGCTGGAGACAAGAATCCTTCTGCACATTTTCTGTGAAATGATTTATAGTTGGGATCTCAATACTGGATTTTCCCTTTCCAAAGGGGCCAGGTTTCCAGCCCAATAAGCAGCCCCTTGAGGCTTCTGGTTCTTAACTTCTGATCTGCTGAACCATTGGTAGTTAAGAATACTCCGAGCCCCCAGTATCCCCGTACTTCATCTTCTGATCTCTGCCAGCCAGAAATACCCTACTTACATATTCTGTCTCAGCACACTCTGTGGCTTTTCCTTTTCCCAGCTACATTCTCCATTCCTTAGCAAGGGTTGTAATTCTTTCTACATTGGGATTGGGCCAATTTTTCTGAGCCCAAGTGATTCCCAGTGGGGAAGGGCTTGCTTTTTGTATCTTCAACTTCTCAATAACAGCAGAACAGTGAAGCACTATCATTTCCCAGGCTGCCATGGCTTGCTACTGCTGATACCTCTCTAGGCTTATAGCCTTCCTGGTGTATAGCTGAGAGGTAGCCTCCGGACCTTCCAACACTGAGGGGATCCTGCCTACTACACCAAATTAAGATGTCATGTCCCACCCCTGAAGGAAGGGAGGGGTGACCAGATTCACAGATCCACCTGGTTAGATGAAGGTGAATCTGGTACTCAAGGTCCAAACACAATCATCAGTTTTAATGAGAATCTCTGTCCTACAATTATCTTCAAAGTATTGGCACTCTTACAATTATATCTATTTAGCTGTGCAGCTAAACTACGTAATTTTATAAGAATTCAAATTAAGCCTTTCATTACTTAATAACTTTATGAGGGAAAAAGAAAGAAGAGAGAGAGATGGACAGGGAAAGAGATCACTGGTCTGGGTTCCAGCCTTGGTCCTTAGTCTGTGAGAGCACTCATCCAGAAGTTCCAAAGTATTGAAGTCTCAAAGCTCCCCTGAGCTTCTCTTGGGCATCTTTTTACACCTGCTAAATTTATGATGTGGTCAACAAGTTAGCTGTAAACAAGTTTGCAGTCAAAACTTCTGCAGCAAACGGGGGAGCTTTGGACAGAACAAGGCTGTCTGTCACCACAAGTCTCCCTGCTCCAACCACATCTTCAGCCTTCAGCCAGTTGTCATGGTGATGGTCTTATCTTGCAAGAGTTTGAGACAATTCCAGGTATACAACAGATAAAGTGTTTTTCAATGGTCTGCTGCAGGGCTCCAGTGAGTATCATGCACTTAGGTTGGATAGATACTTAGATGACCACCACATGTTGTTCTGAGGAGGTGAGTCCTGTTATGGGCTGAAAACTGGTTAGCCAATGGGAAGCATAGGCCATGTCTTTGTGGCCATTATTCAAGTGGGAGAAGGTTTAGCACTGGGCAGCAATAAGGGCAGTGGATAAAGTGAAAGTAGAGCTACCATTCACCAGATCTATCAGCAAATAGTTGACACTCAGTGGGGTAGGTAGTATGAAATCCCTAATACAACATTTGCGGATGCTGAGAGTTGTGTGAAGGAAATGGATCAGAGAAAGCTGTGAGACCTGCATGTTGTCCCTAAACACTATGTCCTACTGGGGCCATTGTTCTGACCCAGCTGGGCCCCTCTGCTCCTGTGCACTGCCTGAAGACAGGGACACAAGGAATAAGGCATCTCTGGGTCTATCTGAGCTTTTGCACTTTTTCAGCCACTGAGCTGGGCATGTCCTGGCTAGGGAGAGAATATGGTGGAGAAAAGAGCCATGATTGGGGCTCCTAAGCTGGAGATGTTGCTGTGTCGGAGCACTGTGTGTCTCACTCCCTTGCCACAATTCATCCCTGGGGCATTGCATCTGTGAAGAAGAGTAGGGTGCCAGAAGCCTTATGTACCATAGTGAAACAAGAACGAATTTGTTCTAGAAATATTAGCGAGATGGAGGACTGTGGGATGGGGGAATGCAAGTACAGTGCATTTCAGGGTTATAAACAGGGCTCCTTGGTGCTACAGGTGGACAGACAACAAATTACAGATCTGCCCAGCCTCTGCTGGATGCACAAAGCAGGAGCGTGGAGTATCTGGAATGCTTGTATTTGTATAACACTATGTGTCTAACAGAGATTCATTCAAAAAAGGCCATTTGTGTGCATGCTGTGTGCCATGTACTGCGTCTTCTGTTCATTTACCTCTCAGACCGGCAGTGCTGGGTGAGGAGCTCACGCAGCTCACCAAAGGCTAATGACAAATTTATAAGCTTGCAGTACTCAGTTTTCTCATCTGAGGGGGAAACAATAAGGATGAACTTCATCCTGACATTTAATCTATTGCTGTGTTTGCAGCAGTTCAGAGGCTAGACTAATAAATCTGAGCATGCTGATAAGGGACTTTTGGCTGATACCATTTATTTGGTATGTATGCTGGCATCCTTGGAGAAAGAGCTGCAGGTTTTAATGGAAGGGTCCAATGAAATCATGTACTTATACTCCTGGTAATGTACTGAATTCTTCCAGCTGGAAATAAATAATCCATTTTTCTTCATTTAAAGCAAAGAGGAGAAGGAGAGGTGTGAGATACTAGCCAGAAGAGTGCAGAAACGTATATAATAAGGTGTACAAATTAATGATGATGTAGTTTTTAAAAGTTTGGAAAATGTTGGTTTCATGTGTCAAAGAGACATGTAAGTGGTTTCAGGACACGCACAATGTCATGCTAGAAACGATCCTTTTAGCATCATTGTTTAGCAGAGAAGGGATAATTTTTGTTACTATTTTAAAATAGTTAAAAATATGACAGCAGGAATAGGTATGCTCTATGTACTGCTTAAGATTCAGCTTCTGAAATGGATTCCTGTTGTTTTTTATCATATGAGCACAGTGTCTAGAGGTAGCTTTTTTGATATTGAGCAGATAACTGTGGGTTGTATGTGAAACTCATTTCTTTTGCTATGTACTGTAAATACACCCATTGGGCTTCTAATTGGAAAAACTCTGAGCACCTTGTCCCTTGGCAACGACTGCATCCTGCTCTTCAGCGAGCTCCTTTCTTAATGGTATCGCAACAAGCTACATAGGAGGCTGCAATAAAAGGAGTTATTGTGTTTGCAGAAGGCGCGAGGCTATGTGCTTGGTATCAGGAAAAGGGTCAGCCTGAAGTAGGAAATGCTGTACCATTTTGTTTCCAAATACTTGTTAATGACTTATTATGGACGAACAAACAAGTCAGTGTTCTGCGTATTCGCACTCAAATCAGCAGAGGAAAAGGCCTAAGCTACCAACTAATAATACATATTCCAGTAAATCAGCTTCTTTACTAGTAATGAGATATTTTTGTTTATATTTGTTGAAGAATTGTGTTCTTAACCAATTTCTTAAAGGAAGTACTGCAGTGGTTTTACAGAAGAAGAAACAACCCAAGTAAACAGAACAGCTCTGCAGCCCTAAACCTGACATCTGGTATAACTGAAGCCACTGAAACTCAGACCAGAGCCCCAGCAGGATCACTTCACTTTGTCAAGACCCTCTATGAAAATTAAATGCAGATGAGATTTGATTTAGCTTGTGGCCTTATCTGTAGTGTATGGGCATTAAACATCCCCTTTGGGCTTTCAGCTCTGTCCACCACCTATCCCATCACCTTCCTCCCTGCTCTGGAGTGGGCACAACAGAGCTCCAAGAATGCACATCAGCACTGCTCCTGACATGCAGTGCTGCATCCCAAGTTCATGGGAAACAGTAGCTACGTGCAGAATATAAACCAGGCCTGGCCAGGGTGAGCCCTGAGGTCCTGATCTCTCAATCATTTGTATCAGTATGTTGTCTAAACCATGTCCATACGAACCGATTTTCTTCCCGTTGAAGCCTGCTCACAGGAGGGTGATTCATAGCCCTTTGTATTTCATCCTGACGCCGGGTTGGGATGCAGAGAGGCCCATGGGTTTTGCTGTTCACAGCCTGTGGAGCTTCCCAATGACTGATGGCTCTCGGGTCAGGCCCCTGATTTTAACAGCACACTGGGATGAAAGGATCATGTCAGAGGAAAAGCTGTCAGCTGTGGCTGTAGATTCTCTCTCTTGCAGAAAGGAGCTGGTAGTAATAGCTCTGCTGTGTACATCACCTGCACTTAGTTTTTTTGTACAACGTAATCTGAATAGTGCAAAATGCTATCACAGAAGATATCAGGGAGAGAAAGGAAATGGTAGGAAATGCTTGTAAGTGTAATGATGGCATACTGATGGACAGTCAGCTGAATATGAGCCAGCAGTGTGCCCAGGAGGCCAAGAAGGCCAATGGCATCCTGTCTTGTATCAGGAATGGTGTGGTGAGCAGGACTAGGGAAGACATCCTGCCCCTGTACTCAGCATTGGTGAGGCTTCACCTAGAGTACTGTGTTCAGTTTTGGGCACCTCAGTATAGAAAGGACATTGAGGTGCTGGAGCAGACCCAAAGAAGGGCAACAAGGCTTGTGAAGGGCTTGGAGAATATGGCCTATGAGGAGAGACTGAAGGAACTGGGGCTGTTTAGTCTGGGGAGAAGGAGGCTGAGGGGAGACCTAATTGCTCTCTTCCAATATCTGAATGGTGCTTACAGCGAGAGCGGGGCTGGTCTCTTCTCACTGGTGACAGGTGACGGGACAAGGGGAAATGGCCTCAAGTTGCGCCAGGGTAAGTTTAGGTTGGATATCAGGAAACATTTCTTAACACAAAGGGTTGTTAAGCACTGGAAAAGGCTCCCCAGGGAGGTGGTTGAGTCACCATCCCTGGATGTGTTTAAAAACTGTTTGGATGTGGTGCTCAGGGACATGATTTAGCGGACGGTTGTTAGAGTTAGGGTAGTATGGTTAGGTTGTTGTTGGACCTGATGATCTTTAAGGTCTTTTCCAACCTGAGCTATTCTATGATTCTATGATTAATGCAGTGCAGAAGTTTTAAGGTAGTTTGAGGGACTCTGTGTGGCTGGGAAATGCATCTCAGTATTGCCAAGTGTTGTTAGGTGTTTGAAAGATGAGCTGCCTAATTAGCACAAGGGTCAGAGCATTTTAGTAATGGTCTGAATAGCCTTAATGGCATTAAAAGACAAAGATCTCTAGGAAGACCTCTTCCCAAAGATGATCTCTTCTTAAAATGAAGGAGTTCAGCTCCTGATCCATATCAGGATGGTTCAGTAAAACTTCTTGCAAAGAGACGGTTCATCTAAAACCATGAATAATGCTTTGGAGATTCAAAATATTTATCATTTTTCAAGGCAAAAGGGAAGTTACACATTAAGTGTTTTTTCAAGTTGAAAAATTATAATTCTTGTGTCACAAAGATCATGATAAATATTTTATTGCAATCCTGAGACAGATATGTGCTGTGAATCTTTAAGTAAGTCAGATTAAGAACAGCCCTCAAACTAACCCTACAGCTTGTCCTTCAGAACCATTTAAATCAGTGGAATTAGAAGCTGCTTTGTCCATGTGAGAGCATATTACAATAAATTTTCTGACATTTACTCTTTCTTCCAGAGCTCTCTCCTCTCCTCTCCTCTCCTCTCCTCTCCTCTCCTCTCCTCTCCTCTCCTCTCCTCTCCTCTCCTCTCACTACTGTATTCACATGAAGGATGCATTCTCAGGTATTTCTCCAGACTCACATTTCCCAACTCTCCAGTGTACTCCTTGGTTGAATTTGGCATACAGATTACCTAAGACCCGCTTCTCACTGTGAGAAGTGACAAAACAACTTCAACACTCCAGTAGACCTTCCTTCTCCAAACCGCTAGCACCTGTTGCTGAGCTCTTCACTTCTATCTTCATTTCCTATAGAGTAATGGGGAAGAATGTAAGTATAGCTTCCTTGCCCATACAATACACATACCTCCCTTGGAATCACACTACAGTGAGTGCTTAACACTAGAGCATCCTGCAAGCTGCCGGGAGTGCTGTGATTGCTCTTCATGTCTGCCTCTGGTGCTGATGAGTCCCATGATTGCTGGAGCACAAAAATGTCAGTGACTGCATGTCTTTGGTGGCTTCTGACAGCGATGACCCTTCGAGCAGCTGGTGCCCAGGAAGGAGACGTGTGAGATGGCTGTCTGGGTTCGGGATGTGAATGACTTTTCTATCACATGGTGGTTTGGAAATGTCAGCTGTAATTGAAACTTAATCTTCTAACAAGTTTTAGCTGGCTGCTATTTGCAGACAATGCGAGTGTTGCATTTTAGTAAATGGCATCTGAATTGAAAGGTTCTGTCGATTCATCCCATCTTTTTTTTTTATCCAAAAGACACTGGCAGCCAGGGTTTGGGTCCTAGATTATCACTAATGAGGTACTTCCTGTTTTCCAAATATTATATTTTTAAAAATAGCCTGTACAGCAAGAAAACAACACTCCGAAACTGTGAGCTGCCCCAACAGGACCTGCAGTACTGCTGCTATGTGGGAACTGGCAGAGCTGAAGTGTTCAAGCTAAAAGGTGAATCTAAACCTGTGTTTGCAGCTAGCTTGTGGGTAGTATATAAAAGCAAGAATCAAGCAAATTTAGGTCAACACAGCCAGCATTTATCCAACACCTAGCTATGAGAGAAATAAAATGTGCTTCAAGATGAAAGCCTCCAACCAGAAAAGGCTGTGATACCTTGCTTAAGGGGTTTTGGGAAGCCTTTGATCGTACATGCTCATTGATAAGGAGAGAGATTCCTCCTTTCCCTTCCTCCATCCCTGCAAACTGAACCTGACTCATCTGGGGAGCCATGAGGGTTTGGCTTGCTCCAGGTCTATCAGACCCCAGCAGGTATGGATGCGGCCCGCTTCCTGCAGCAGGTCTCCACAAATGTAATGGCTTGGGTTTCAGTCACCAGTTCTGCAGCCGGTCATGAGCATGAGCTGTTCAAATGTGGGGGACTTTCTGTGAAGTTGAACAAGCTTTGTGTGAAATTTCCACTCACTGTGGTAGATGAAGCGAGTCTCTCAGCATGCACCGTTTCTGCTCACGTTGCAAACACGAGGAGGATGCACACAGTCAGGGTGCACAGAGCCACCACAGAGCAGAAAAGGAAGAAATCAGCAGAGCTATCAGTGGGTCTGGTTTCTGCGGTCCCAGATGCTCAGTGATGGTATCTGAGCTCTGCAGCCTGCCTTCTCCAGAGGAATCTGTGTGAAGTTTGCTTAGAAAGAATCCATCTCAAAAAGAAAAGCATGTCAGAGATGGAGAGTTTGGAGTCAGACTTTCAAATCTTGTCTCTATAATCCGGTCTCTGAATTGTGCCTGTGGAAAAATGTACATGCACACACTGGGCTGCAGTTAACACTTGGAGTATGAGCCCTGTTTTGAACTTGAAATCTCAGCTGTATTCAAACCTTTCTTAATTTGTTGTGTTTTATAGTTTATTTAACCAGAGAGGAAAAGACAACCCAAACCATTGCTCTACATTATAAATCCATGAGATGCTGACGTCCTGGATATTGTGTACATTGTCACTTCATTTTGGAATACGGCTCTGGTCCAACATGAAAAGTTTCAGAGAAGAGTGTTAATCTGAAATGTGAAACCACATCCATATCAGGATATCCTGAACAGATCAGACTTTGAGCACCAAAAGGAGATGACCGAGGGGTGATGTCAGATGGTCAGAGAGGAAGGAAACAAAGGGCAGTTATTCACTACTTTTCATAATACAGGTGTCATCAGAATATAAGGCATTAGTAGAAGGAAATTTCAAATGAATAAAAGAAAGAACTTCTCATACATACACGTGGTTAAACTATAGAACTCATGAAAAAAATACTGTGGAGGTAAGAAACAAAGAGAGGCTGGAAGATATGGTCAGTTGTGTCAATGAAGCATGAAAGTCAGATGTATCTCCCAACTCAAGACATCTCCAAACTGCTGATTGCAAGGAGGCAGGAAGAGGTAGGAGGGATGAGCATCACATACTTCCCACATTCCTTATGTATTTTCATTGCTGCCTGTTGCTGGTCAGCATTAGAGACTTATATGGCAGCTTTGCACTTGATAGTAAGATTTGACTTTAATTGTATTTTGAGTAGCATCCATGGGAGGGCTTCTCTGGTCATCTTAGCAAAGATCCTACCACTCTGAACCCCATCCAAATCTCAGACAAGCCCATCCATCTGCTTTCCAGGACTGCCTAGACACATCTCCATGCTCAGCCTTGGGTCTTCCTAGTTAATAACGTATTTCCTCAGCTGTACATAGGAATGCCTGTCCCTGGGAGTGGGGCACCTCAAAAGTTCTTGTGGTCCAGGTCTGATCAGAGTCACCTGAACTCACCTAAAGAAGCCTGAATAGTTAGATGTGGTTGCATAGGTAGACTGTGATTTAGGATGGTGATAGCTACCTGCCTCAATGTTATGGTCTAGTAGTGCATTAAGCATTTCTCCAGGGACTTCAGTCATGACTGGGCCTGACACTGTATTGTACCTACATCTTCTATACTTGATTACTTCCTAACGGCTAGGCCATGGAGTATCTATCCCAGGGGGTTTGCACTTGCCACTGCTCCTCCCAAAATGGAGCCAGTTGGTAGCTATGCTGGCTAGTGCACAGGCTCTGTGAAGGAAGATGGCCTTGGCTTCCCAGCTGCCCACCTCTACCACTAAGGAGGCAAGGCAAAGCTGGGTCTTGCAAGGACTGTGTTGTCCCTCTCATTGCTGGTGGCATCTTTCTCCTTGACTTGCTGGCCTGTGAAGTGTCAAGACTATGTCCCCCTGCCCCATGCATCCTCTGCACATCTTCAGCAGCATCTACATATCTCCACTAACTGTAAAGAAGACTCCACATGGTATTTATGGCTGCCAGAATGCTCCATTCCTCTCCCAGATGCCTAAAATTGCAGTGGAGCTTTGCCTAAATGAATCTGACTGGAGTCGGTCCAATGTGTCTGCTCTAACGGGTGGTTTTATTGCCTCAGCTACAATTGTTTTGGAATGTGCTTTGTTTATAGTGATAATTGATCATGTCTTTGTTAGCAGTGAATTAGTGGCAGCTGGAAGATCTAAACTCTAATTTTCCTTCGAATAGGAAGAAATTTTATAACTTCCATTGCTCATATATGAGAACATTTTTTTTCCTTCTTCTTTTTGTTTTTTTTCCTCTTCTTTCCATAGTTTTGGAAATGTTTTTCTAAGCGTGCAATTCACAACTGGGGCTGATCTTTTTGATTTAAAAAGATTATTTGATATTGCCCTTCGTTAGAGAGACTCTAACAGAATGCTTTACAAATATTTATCCAACATAATCCAGCTTTCATAAGGAACCTAAAGGGGAGCATTCCTGGGTGCCACAAGAATAGAAACGTCTGAGCTCATTATCATTAGCTAGGGCAATTTGGTATGCAGAGAATACATTGACAAGGGGACCAGGAAGCATGATCTGCCTTAAGCGTACCCACTTGGGCTCATCAAGGTCTGCAAGATAGATAGAATTTCTGTGAGATGAATGAAAACCTCTGAATAACAAAACCCTGACATTTGAAATGGAATATTTTAATATTGGCTTCCAATTCAGTGGTCACAGAAAGCAAAATTAGCAGTCTGGCTAAATACTGTGGCATTTTAAAAGCCAGTCTGGGCTGTGTACGGAACTGCTGCAATTCTCCAGTGACCACAGGCTCTGGCAGTGAGCAGGGCCTTTGGTTAAGCACCTTGCCCACCTCTGGCTGCCTGCATCATGATGGGATGAGGTGGGCACCTCCCAGGTGATCCATCTCTCAGGAGAGGTGCATCGTGCTATCGATCTCTCTGTTTCTCTCCACTCCTTGGAGAAGGCAACAAGGAACGGTGGGATGGGTCTGGGACAACCATCCCCACGGGCTCTGGGGAAGCTCTTTGGCTTTCCTGTCTTTGTTTTGCTGCTTAGGAAGGTAGCTAAACAACAAAAAAGAATGGCTGCACAACTCTGCCGTGAGAATTAGAGTATGTGCAGAGGGCTTAGGCAGAGAACATGGTTTAAAATACAGACAGGTTGTAGAGCACTGGCTGATTTTTCAGGTAATGAGGGATATTCACTTTGATTCAGGAAGGGTCACCTGAAATCTGATTTTAAGTTGGAAGCGTCTGAATTGACTCCTCCTCCTATGCTCTCATAAAAGAAACTTGTTTTGCTGGGCTGGAGCAGGAAATGAGCAGAAGTCAATAACAACACAAACCAACCTCCAGTTTCCATCAGCTATGGGCAATGAGCAGGTGTTGTGTACTTCCTGCTCTTTGATCCCTTTACTTTGTATACTTCACAAAAAAAAAAAAAAAAAAAAAAAAAAAGCTAAAAAGCTGTTGAAGACTTGAGCTGTGTTACATGGTATGCCAGGACACAATGCTGCTATGCTCTTCTCTGCTTGAAGTTAAATACTGGACATAGCAGCTGTTCTAGTGCCCATTACCCCGAGTTCAAAAACACTGTGTTGGCTAGTTTGACATCTTACACTCTCATCATACTTTTGTTTGCAGAGACAGGAGTTAACAAGCTTGATGGAAATTATTTTTTATTTTATTTGTAAAGCCATACATTCAGATGTATCACTCAAGTTTACTTAAAAAAGTCTTTTCCAGCTCAGAGGTTTTGAAGGCTCCCGGGCAGTCCCCTACACTGTCTGTCTGCATGTGCTTCATGGATATCTTCTCCAGAAACCTGGGCTGTTGTTTCAGGCACCTCACTCAGTGTCTCAAAGCCTCAGGAAGGCCCAAGCTTTGGTGCCCCTCCTGGCTGGCAGCCCAGGCCACAGGTAACTGTGCTCCCCAGCAATGCAAGATGAGCAGCTTGGAACAACTTGCAGCTGTCAGCATCCAGCCCCATGCACTGAGCTCTTTTGAGAATGGGACTTTTATTTTTTAGTAACCTTTTAAAAAGAGCCCAGGGGTCTTGGAAGGCTGAGAGACAAGGTCCATTTGAAAATAGGTATTTTGTTGCAGAACACCTGAACTAAAATTTCTGCCACCTCTGTTCACAAGTCCCCAAAGAGCTGGCCATGTGCTCCTGTAACTATTGATCCCAGCTGGAAGAGCTTAGTGCCCGTGGTGGGGGTATTTACCCAGCTGGATGAGGACAGCCTCAGACATTTGGTGACTATCAGGGAAAGGAAGAAGCCCTGCAATGCTAGAGAGCATTGGCCTGGGTTCTGGTTCTGAATGGTTGTGCTGAGATGTTCTCCTCCTACTGTTCACCATGTGAAGCCTAGCATGGCTGACTGGGAAGACTTGTTGAGCTGTCCTGCTTGCTTCAAAGGTATTGATGTCTTTAATTACTCTGCAATGGGTTCTTCCTCACCTTTGCAGTTGGGATTAGATCAAACGAAAGAAACAGTGCTTTAACCTTGAAAAATTAGAGACTATTGCTGATTTTGAAAAATGACTCCTTTGCATTTCATTAATAGACTCTTTTTTTATTATTCAAGTTTAATGGAGGTGAGAGGAAGAGCTCTGAAAAATGCAGTCATCCATGACAAAACATAGAAAGTCCCTCAGAAGCTGGAGACTGGTGTCTGTAGGCTGGAGTCCCGCTGCGCAGTGGTGTATAGACAATGCTGGAGAAAAGAATGAAATTTTGTCTGTACTAGCAGGTCAGAGAACAGACTTAAGCCTTTCAGAGTGGGTGCTGATGTTCTGAAGCCACATCTGTTCTTTAAAAACTTCACTGCTGTTAAATCTCCAATTCTAGAGGCAGCGGGGCTGTGTTGCTGGAATCTGGGCATGCTCTGCTGCCTCTGCCAGCACTGAGTGCTGCTGTTGGAGCATCTGCTATGTGTTTGTGTGTGTGTGTGTGGGGGGGGTGAGATGTGTTGGGCTCTCCAGTGATGCTGTCAGGGGCTGGTGTTCCCATCTCCTTTGTTGCTCCAGCACACTGTGCAGATGGCTGCTTGGTGACCACAGGGTGAGATCCTAATGGCTTGAATCTTGTCTGGACAGAGAAAATGGGCAGGGTACTATGTTGCTCTGAAGCTCACGGGTGGAGCAAAAATGCATTGGGTGTGTGGGCACTTGTGTGAAAGTGCTTGCACCTGAATCATGCTCTCATTGCAATGTGTAAAGTCAGGCCCAGGCGATGAGGCTTGTTGAGGCTAACTCAGGGATCTCAGTGCACTCGTGTCCTGTGGCAATAGACACCTGCACACAGGCACTGGAATTAAGAGTGGGACTCCTCTTTCTGAGCTGATTTTGCCTTTAAGAACTGGCCCTTCCAGCAGATCTTCACTCTTGCTGGACAGTCCGAGTGCCTGTTCCTCTCTGTTGCTATGAAGGGAGCTCATGGTGACTGCTGTAGGAGGCAGTGCCTGGGTCTCAGCACTGTGGGATTCCTGTTCTCCTGCACCACCTGGGACCTTGCTGGACCAGGGGAAGCTGTTGTTCCCTGCTGTAGCTTTGCCTTTCAGCAGCTCAGGAGGTTGAACTTACATGAGTGAATGATAGTAACAAAAAACAAAGCAGTGAAATGGCAGGATTTATGTGATACATGTGAAAAGTCCCTGGAGTGTGTCCCTTAAAAACATTTCATATCCTACGCAGAGAAAACCAGGCATCTTTCCAGGCAGCTTGCTTTGGAAAAGCTGTGCTGCTGCTCACATGGCAAGTGGCACAGGGTTTCTAGCACACCACTAGAGCACGTGTTTTATTTTAAAGCAACCAGCTGGCCTAATGATGCCTCGTCCAGGTGGGCTGGTCTGGGGGTGCTGCCACCTCTTTCCTGGATGTACTCTTGTTCCCTGCATGGAAACCCTTTTGAGGTAGGTCTTGCTGTGGTGCTACACTGGCACAGCCCTCTGGCACTGAGGCCTACCCCATCCTTGTAACAAACTCTGCGCAGCAGTGTGGGTGCTGTGCCTTGCTTTCATGATGCATGCAGCAGCATCACCCTGACCTGAGGTGCTGCAAAACCCCTGCAGTATGTGTGGGACATGGCTACTGCTGTGACTGGGACTGCAACCAACATATTACAGTCAGAGCTTAATACTCATCAGCATTAAATCCTTTGTACTCCAAATCTGAATACAAGCTTCTGCTTTGGCACTTGTAAGATGCTTCTTAATTAGATGCTTAAATGCCCCTTTGCAACACCCATTAATTTAGGGTCTTGTGTCTGGCTCATGTCAGGCTACCCCTGTGACTGGGAACTGCTTCAGGTCTTATTTGAAAAGTTATCTTTGTAAGGAAATGTAGGATTTCCTCTATTCCTGAGCGCATTTCTCACAAAGTAACACCATTGTTTATATACCTTGTGCTCCATTTCCCACTGTGATCTTATCAAGCCTCAGGCTGGAGGGAAAGGAAGCAGCCACAGGCAGCAGAGCAGCACCACCCAGCAATACAGCCTCATCTGGAAAAATATCATGGCTCCTGGTAGGGTTTTGGCTATTTACAGCACTGTGTAATGAGCTGCCAGAGGTGGTTGTGGAGACTTTTAAGCACAGTTGGCTTCCAAAGCATCAGGAGCTTTCTTACTTTTCCTGAACGTCCATCATAGATGTTCCTGGAAAATGTGGTTTGTGCCTGTACCAGAGTTGTGTTTCTGCATGAAACTGGAGCATGGAGCACTGAGGTGAAATGGTGAACAAGGAAAACACTGTGGCTGAGCTGTTGAGCCTGAAGGATGCTTTGCTGAATCACAGCTCTGGGGCACTTCAGGCTGTTCTGCATGCAGTTCTGGTGTGGTAGATCTAGGAAGAGCAACACTTCACAGGATTTTCTCATCAAATAAGGGGAGATAAGCAAACAGAAAATAAAAGTTGCTTTTCAAACCTAAATCAAAATGTTTTTTTTTTTTTTTCAAACTGTGGATTAAAAAAACAGGAAACTCTGATTGAACTTTCTTATTTTATTGACCAGTTTCCACAGAAGCTCCCTCATGACCTCATCTCAGAAGGTACAGCTTGTCAGAGAGATTTTTGGCAGGGCACCATGCTTGGTACCTTTACTGCCAAACAGCAGTGTGTGCCCCTCTGCAGTATGGAGTGCTGTTACTGGGTGTCTGATGCAGGTTTGTACACACTGTCTTGCACTTTTGCTCTTTCTAAACATACAAACCATCAATATTATAGTTTCCTATTTATTTTCTACAATGAAATGCAGATGTCTTTTTGCTGTCTTTCCAGGGTCAATGATTGGAATTTTTTTTATTAATATAGTGCTTTATTTTGGCTTTCCTAACAACTTAAAAGCAACTAATGAGAATCTGCTTTGCTGGATGTGATAGGTAAGCTCTGTTCTTGAGAAACGGATTTCAACTTATGTTCAGCCAGTTGGAAAATATAATGTGTCTCTAAGAAACAATAATACTTTTCTTTTCTACTAAATTAAGGAGATGCGTTGGTTTGGGGCTTTTTTTTTTTTTTTTTTTTTTTT